>CAKNYM010043197.1:0-21870 GCA_932195095.1 Andricus curvator
GTGGCTATGACGAAAAACCGGGTTCACCCGAGAAAAAGTTTGAAATATATATATATTTATATATATATATATAAATAAAAATAATAATAATAATCGGGTTCGGTTTTCGGTTTTGATTCCTTGGGAATTGAACCGAAGGGCCTATGACAAAGCCATCGAACGAAAAGTTTACATAGCGCGACTGCATACTCTGTGGTGCGAGAGAAACCCAGAGCTCTCGCATTTCTTACATAAACGTCTACGTAACCGTGCCGATGAACTCCGGAAAAGGGGTTATATAAGCGGAGCGCCTACTCAACCGAAGCCAGAACAACCCGGCAACAGAGAAAGAGAGGCGACACTGAGACCAACGGCGAGCAGGCATCCAGTAGAGGAAGAGCGATGCTTGAGGACCCGGAGAAACATCAACATTCAGGTTTCTCTCAAGCCCAAGATCCGACCTCTGGACTATCAATTGTAGTGTGTATAATGCAGCGAGAGCTTTGGCAGATGCAAACCGTCAAACAAAACCAACGGTCGATCATAAGACCAAAAGACGAATGCATCAACTCACCACAAAGATAGGCTGGGCAAGGCAGTACGCGTCCCGCATTCAGTGTCTGATTGAATACATAACATCTGGCAGGACTTTCACTGCCAAGGTTCGACAGTTTGCGCGCGAACTGGGGATCCGTCATCACATACTCAACAATTCAAAGTTACTGACCATCAGGCAGCATATTGTTGACAGAATACGAGTACTATCTAACGCTAGGAGAAGTCTAGAGTGGAGAGAGAGGTGGGTCAGAGAAAATCAAAAGTTTTTGTCTGACCCATTTCGTCTCTTCCAAGACCCTCCAGTTACTGTCGTCCAGCCGCCCACACCAGAGGAGGTCGAGGCATTTTGGAGAGAAGTTTACGAAGTCCAGCATCCACTGAAAGAATATAAATAGCTTTAAGGTATCAGATGGTATCATGATCTTCTGGTGGTAGAAGTTTCCTTCAACCCACCAGCATGTGGCCCGCATTTTCACCTCATATGTCAGGAGAACCTGCTCATCGATAGATGTGTCTGTAAAGACGCAGCATCCTATCAGCGTTACCTATCGATGGCCTGGATTGATTACCGGAAAGCTTACGGTTCAAGCTCCCATAGATTTATCATCTGTCGGTTGGAAAGCTTAAAGGTTGATCCACACATCGTGAGGTGCATAGAGAGATTAATGCCGCTTTGGAAAACCAGACTTACTATCTCATCTGGAAAACAGCGTGTGATCACAAACAGTGTCATCTTTCAGAGAGGTGTTTTTCAGGGCGACACAATGGGCCCTCTCCGCTTTTGCCTCACATTATTGCCACTATCTCTCGCACTTCGCCATTTCGAAGGGTAACTCTGCGGCAGACCTGGAAATCGAAAGTACTCGGTCACTCATGTATTTTATATGGATGATCTCAGGATCTATGCTAAAAATCAAGGGAAACTACATCTAGCTCTAGACATTGTCAAAGAGTACACTCAAGAGATTGGAATGGAGTTCGAGTTAGAGAAATGCGCCAAGGTTAATTTGAACAAAGGAAAACTTAATGTCATCCCCGAAGATCCTGAGCTCGTCGACAGAAGCTCTTTACGACACCTTGGCGCTGGAGAGACCTATACATACATACCTGGGCGTGCCACAGAGCCGCATTCAGGACGTGACACAGGTCGAAAACATATGCTTTTTTTACGATTTTGAAATTGCAAGGGGGTTGAAAAATTTGCCCCTTATTATTGGGATCAAAAAGTTTCACTCTCATTAAAAAAAATCTGTCCGCCGCGCGGGCACATTCTCCTCGCGCGCGGCTTGCTTCGCTTACAAGTTTGAGCGCGCCTAGGGCGCGCACCTGTTGGATCTCACGCTTCGCGATCGAGAATATATTTATTTCGCGCTTCACGCTCGATAATTTATTTGTTTCGTGCTACGCGCTCGGTCATTGTATATCCCCCACATTTTTGCATAGGACTTTTGAAAAAAACGGTCAAACCATCGACAAATGAAATTTAGTGATTGTGAATTCTCTTTTGTTAAAGCTCCTTTGGCTCTAACGAACACACTCTCATCACGTGTCTCATGAGAAAAAAAGGTTAAAGGCAAATTTTCACATCTGATTTAAAAACAATTTTGTTATTGAACATTTTATTGTACATTGTGACTTCTTTTCAAAAATTTGATTTGTTTAATTTTTGTTTGCTTTCTTGAATTTTGAAAATAGTATAACTCTGATAATTTTCTTTTTATCAAAAAAAGTCGTGAGGATAAATTGTTCGATTTTCCGAGTATTACAAATACCGTACATAGAATTTTTAAATCTGAGAAAAAATATTCTCAAAAATTTTGAAAATGCTCTTTTTGAATTTTTATCCAAAATAGTTGGTTAACGAACAGACTACAGACTACAGACAGACAGACACCTTCGTAAAAAATCGTTTTCTCTGACACAGGGGTCTCAAAACGTGGAGATGTGATGAAAATCGACTAAGTCGAATTTTGCATTAAACCAATACGTTCTCATTACGATGAGAATGTAAAAATGTATATCTTGTTAGGGTCCCCCAGGTCATCAAACGTTTTATTTTAATGTATTTCATCACATAAAAGCTTGCTAAGGTTATTATACAATTAAAATAAGTGACAAAGAATTATTTTTATTACAAATCATACAGAGATTAGAATAGACTAAATTTATATAAATTAAGATTTCGAGGTTATTATTACTTCGAAGTTCCAATATATAAATCAATAGGGTCAAAAGGGGAAAGTGTGATACGAAATCACAGACTTAGTTTTTGATTAGTGATATTTCAAATATTTGAAAATATTCTTGTTTAAAATTGTGCCCAAATTATCTTTGGACTTTCTACTTTTAATCGTCACCTTCTTGAATAAAAAAAAACTTGCCTGTGTTTATTTCATAACTGAAAAATTAAACATTTACTGACTAATTTATATAGAATTAAAAACATTGCATTTGGAATGAAGTTTCAGTGATATTGAAAAACTTACCTATTTTGAATTGTATGATTTCTAAGTTGATTATTAAAATATGTATCTGTGTAGATGTTTATATTAGATTGTTATTTTCCAATTATTATTGTCTACTTACTCTTTTATTCCAAAAATGAGATCCATCAACCTCTCTAGCAAACCTCGAACTGTTGAGAGATTTTCGTATTTCACAATGAAAAAGAAAACCTTAAAACAGATATCACACTTACCCCTCAATCTGATTTATAATTACCGTGTCGTAATTTGTCATGAAAAATAATAGAAATGAAAAAATTTTTTTTTAAATAACGGAAATTCAAAAGTTCAAAAAACGATGCTTTATAGAGGAAAATTTGAAATCAAAAGACCAGATAAGATAATTACGAATTGAAGTTTTCTGAAAGCATATCCGTTTTTTGTAATAATTGATTAAATCAATAACTACTAAGAGCCACCTTTTTTCTACAAATAATAAGAGATATAATTATTATGTTGAAATAAAAAAAGTTGATAACTGATCGACCCTATAGATATATTTATGAATATAAGGGTGACGGCCAAAAAATTGACCACTTTAAGTCCCAGTTATTATTCATTTTTCCTTTAAATAACACATTTTTTTCTAAAAATATCTTAGTAAAGTACTTATATCAAAACACAATTTAGTAACGTTTGAGAATTTTAGACGACTTCGTTTGAAAATTATACATACCACAGTACGCAAAATGTCTTGTCACTCATCTGACCCAAACGACAAATTTTAAATTTTAAATCGCTTAATAATATTACTAGCATTTTTTAAATATTCGGAATTCACAGATATAACTTGTATTGAGTTAAAAAAGATAAACATCAGGAGAAGAGTTCAATATTTTAGAGTTAAGGATTTAAAAAATCACTTCAAAATTTGTCCCACAAGTTTTTTGTCTGGTCTCGCTGAATTGCTATTTTAGGATAAAGCTCGAAAATAATTGTTCAAACTATTCATAATGCGGGCTAAAAGCACTAATTTTATAATATAATAATAGTGTATAATGATCACTATTTTTGCGTAATATCTTTTATAAAATGTCTGGTAACGCTCGATATTAATTTATCATGATAAAGAATGAGAGGATATTTTCAAAAGATGAAGTCAGAATCAATTAAATCGTGAAATAATCATGTTCTCCATATTATAAAATATTAGTATCTGCTCTGTATGTCATGTCACGCGACCCTTATCAACATATGAAATTCATAGCCATAACAAATATATTCCTTGATTACTTAGTTTTAAATTTTCATACTCTCTTAGGTATTTTTTCTTTTCCAAAATATTATTGTCTAAAATGGTCTACTTTTGGTCAATCACGCATAAGCGAAGTCATTCTATTTAAATTGAATAATTTAACTACAATATAATATTATATTGTAAACAATAACATTAGCAATTTTTTATATAACAAAATACATAATAATAAACAATTCCTTTGAAGGCCCGGAGGACCATGAAGATATACGTTTTCCTTTAAATTGCATTAGAACTTTTTGATTCCCATATTATAATAAAAGGTAACTTTTCCACTCCCTGCTGAATTCGAAATCGTAGGAAAACGTTTTTTCGATTGTCTTCTTTATAAAATTACATATTCAACTAATAATAGAACTTTAATATTTTCAAACAAATCACCACCGTTTTGTTAATTTTCCACTTATAACATTGCAGAATCATGCCTTTTTTCACAAATCGGAAGAATACGTGTCATATAAATTACCATAAAAGTGACATATTACGTTGCCGAGAGATTCTACGACGTGAAGTATGTATCTGTGTGATTTTAAATGGATCCGTTCTTTCATTTTTCAGAAAGAATTTAAGTGCAATTTTTTCATGAAGTAATAAAATTGGGTCAGAGCAATAAGAAATGATTTTTAGGTGTAATTTTGTTTTCTCGGGGGTTTTCAATGTGTTAATACGATCCTGAAAACTGAAATATATACTCAAAGTAAAATATAGTTATAGCACAGTGCGCCTGGCTGATTCACAGACCAGTAATTCAGGAACATTCAAGAGCATTCAAGAGCGGACGGTGGTGCTCGGTGGCTTGGATGTATACAAAACAATATCTTTGATAAAACAACATAAACTAATAATCGGAGGTCTGGAATAAAATATTATTCGAGCAGCACGACACTGTCACGCGGTCGAGGGGTGCAGATAAGGTGATGCTTGCAGAAAACGATTCTGTCAGCACTATCCCGATACATTACAGTTCATTGCGAAGAAAGTTACCATTTTGTGTAGGATCTTGGCTGGAACCGGTCCGAAGTTTGAATTGCTGTCACATATAGCCGCCAAAGATTGGCTCACCAGTACTTATCAGTTAGAAGTTGTGATTGAAAGCCGGTATAAAATTCTGCAAACCGTGTAAGTAATCTAATTTTTTTTTTGAAGATACTATCATGATTGAGTTATTTATTTAATTGCAAGAATTTGTATTCTTGTTGTTATTCAATTATTATTGATGATTTATTGACGTGTATCTATATATAAATACCCAAAACTTATATCATGCATGGCAGTAACCCATGTAGAAATTGCAATCGGGATTTAGAAGGGCCCCGGCTAGTCTTCCCTATTTGTGCTCTGGCGCTGATCTGGAAAAATAGGGAGGGCCAAAATATTTATGTAACGCTGTTTTAGCCAGGCTATATCTAGAACTTCTAACAAGGTCCTAACGGGAATACCCTTCAAAATCACGTCTAGACCCTCTCTGTTTTCCAGTACGTTCATCATTCAGCTATGATATAAATATACGTGACAAACAATTTGTTAACAACAAAATGAATAAGAATATTTAAGTTCACACCAATTTTAGATCAATAATTTCAGAGGTTCATATTTCGTTAATTAAATACTGTTTTTTTGCATATATTTATATCACACAACATCTGAATATGGAACATTTGCACTCTACTATGCCAAATGATTATTTTCATTATTTTTCACTGGGTTTCACATATGCAGCAGAAATTTAACTGTTTTCCTTATATTTCACGTATTAAAAACAATTTTATCTTTATTTGAAACAAAGTAAAGTTAATGTGAAAGGTGAAAAAATAAATTACCTAATTTTGGTTATATTCACACACCCCATTCAGTATACATAATAAATAGAATTTAACAAAACTACTACTTGAACTATATTTGATAAAAAATTACGTGGTGTTATTTTCATTAAAAATACGTGTTTATAAGTGTTAAAAACTCGGTTGCTGCACATGAAAATAAATTTTAGTTTGCTGTCACGTGTTGTTGGGGCAGCCATTCGCCTGCATAATTTAGTGCACAAAAACTTCTGAAGATGGCACTGCATCATATATAATGCAGCGCCATGTTCAGAAAGTTCATCTGGGGTTTGCTGACTAATTCCCGACCAGTGCCTGACTAGAATTTTTTGGTCTTTTATCTAAATCAGGAACTAAGGTAAATGCACTAGTAATCGTCACCTTAAGCTAAATTGGAAATTAAAAATGCTTATAATTGTATTTAAAACACAATTCTTATTTCCACAAAGGGCTTAACCGATTAAAGCAGTTATAGAAAAACTCAATTTTGATCACTTCTCATGATATTTGATTGCAGTCAATTTTTATTCACGATACAAATTCAAATAATGCAAATGCGTTAGTTATCGTCAGGCACGTAACCAAGTATTAAAACGAGAAAAGTATACTAATTTGATAAAAGGATATTTGAACAGACCTAAAATCACATATTTTATCATACGCGGCAAGAGCGAGTCTTGTTATACGAAAAATACTGGGCCATCTGACGATAACTAATACAGTGACGATTACCAGTGCATTTACCTTAACTAAATCCTGGCTCAAATACAAGATTAGGGCCTAACTAGGCGCACATAGTTTTTCTAGTCATAAGGAAGAAAAGTTTCAGCAGTGCCCTAAAGGGTCCTGGTTAGAACTTACCAGTCCAGTTGTTCTAGTGAGATTCTGGCTACTGCCCTAATTGAAATGGGGACAAATGGGGCGGTTTTTACATGGAGATGTCTATTTATACCGAAATTTCGATACTAAAAGTCCCTTTTCCAGATCCCGCTATTCGTAATGAAAAAATCCGGCTATTAGTACCGAAATTTCGGCCATTATGCAAACATGATATTGGCAGTATCCCGGAAAAAACTAGTTGGAAATATGAATGTTCTCGCGATTATTGGGGAAATTAGGGGCCATTCAAAAAATACGTAACGCTTTTTTTCTTAAAATTTTGACCCCCTTCCCCCCTACGCAACGCTTTTTCTATAGTAAGTGCATGTAACTTTAACATTAGCGTAACGCTCGAGGTGACCCCCCCCCCCCTTCTAAAGGCGTTACGTATTTTTCGAACGGCCCCTTACTGGTAAAGTTACTGGGACGTATTAACCCAAATATTTTATCAGTAATGTTTAGAATAATTATTTTCCTATTGTGCCTTTTCGTAGAGTTTTAATCAATTGTTTTCATCAAATTTTAAAGGAACTTATTCCACCATATATAAGATTGATTTTACTTAATTAGGATTTATATTTCAGTACGAATATCCTCAATAATAAAATACTTTAAAAATATGTGTGCCACGTACTTAAATACTTGAAAGGAGTAGATGTAATACTGACAGGAAACTTATAGATACTATACAAGGTCATTATTGTTGTCAAATTCCTAAAACAAGTGACAGTTTTCTCCAACTCTAATCCGTAGAATTTTCATACAGTTGAGTTTTCAAAAGGTATTATGAATGCAATTATTGTTTAAAAATCGTATCTATTAGTAAAAATGGTCAAGAGTTATGTTTACTAAATAATTTTAAGCTAATAATAAATAATCTAATGATACAATTAAATCAGCTCTTTAAGAAATATCAATCATGAGTATATAAAAAATTAATCAACAACTAAAGCGATAAGGATAGTGAATAATTAATATTTTACTGTTATAAATATATATATATATATATATTTATATATATATATATTATATTATCATAGTTTATAATAGTTTTATATACATAAAAATGTAAGTGTAATTTATAGGTGCAAGTCATTATTGTAGTATAAAATATTTGAAACTTGCGAAATTTGTAGTCCTTTTTGGATTGTAGTTTATGGGAAGAATTTTGCCATTTGAACAAATATGTATCGAGGGAGATGGGGTGAAATTTTTAGATTTTTTATGGAGACAATCTTTTCTGGCGATTTTTAGCTTTTTCTAATATCGATCAAGAAAATGTTTATCTTGCACTGTTTCGATTTATTTTTGTACGCTCCTTTCATTCATCACATGCATGTTTTGGAAGAAAATGTAACCTTCAAACATCAAAACTAAAAATGAATGTGACTTTTTTAGAAGGCGGACCTTTTTTCTCAAAATGAAGTATAGGTTTATTCTGAGGCTTTTTTGCTTCAAGCAAGATCTTTGAGGATTAATAGTGGAATTATTGCTGTTTTTTTACGATGTAATTGAAGCTTGCAACCCTTAACCTCGACCGAACTCAACTCAAAAGTGCTTGTACTCCAGATTTTTCCGATTTCGTTTCTGGTATGCATTACGACTATTTCAAAATCAGAAAGAAAAAATTTGCTATAGCCATTTTTTAAAAAAGTGTATTTTTATACTTTTTCTCCATTTATTAATTTAATATTTGAGTCCAATTGAACATACTTTGACCTCTTTTTTGTTTCCGGAATATGCTAATATGTGGTATTCAGCAAGAAAAGGGCCCCCTTTGTCGGTCGTAGTTTAGGAGATATTTCCCGTGTGAAAAAATGCCATGGCAGTCTAGTGTCAGGTCTGGTCCAGGTTTGGCTTTATCTAGATTGTCTAGTTTGGAAGTTCTGGTCTGGCCCAGGACTGACGCTGCTCAGCTATCCAAGAACAATAAAAGTTCCACTACAGTCATAAATTGGAACTGAAATTGTTTTTCAATTTGTTTTTAAAGAAGGTTCTCAAATCACCTGCGGCTTTAAAGATTACATTCTCATTGCAACACTCGCGCTTCGCGTTCGATAATTAGGTTATAGAGACGATTCTTTTAAAAAAATTAAACGATGTAGACAAAACTGAAAAACTTATAAAAAGTAGGTATGTTTTTCAATGTAATGTTAATCAAAAAATTGAAAATTTTCAATTTATGTCCAATTGAAAAATTTCATTAGGCTAATTTGTAAATCCCGTTAAAATCTAAAAAAAACAATTTCAACTTACGGATCTCTCAAAAACAAAAATAGCATGTTTTTGAAAATGATCTAACTTTTTGAATTTTGTTCTAATTGAAAAATTTCATCGAAATAGTTTCGAAATATATTTTATGTCTAGTAAAAATTTTGATTGACATTTCTTATCTATCAAAAAAAAATTTTTTTTCTATTGTCATGTCCCAGAAACTTTGACCAAAATTTCTAAAACTCTTTAAAAAATTTGGTTTCAAATTTTGAAAATGCATTAACTTTTTGAAGTTTGGTCTAATAAAAAAATTTAATAGAGATATTTTCGAAATATATTTGATATCTAGTAAAAATTTTGAACGAAATTTCTTAATATATCAGAACAATAATTTTTTTTATTTTTTGAATATTTTTAAAGTTTTGAAAAATATATAACTCTTATAATTTTGAACAAAAGCAAACATTTGTATAATTTGTCTTTACCAAATTATGAAAAGTTAGTATTTTCTAGAATTAATGACACAGTTAACGAATGTTAAAAGTAATTTTTTTGGTTAGGATATTTCATTTGCTCAAACAATTTTCATTTGTTCAAACAATTTTTCATCATTTAAATCCTGTAAGTCGCAAATGATGAATTTTAAGAGTGATATTTTTTGTGAAAGGCAGTTTGCAATTATTTAAACAATTAATATAAATTGCACCATTTCATAGGAAAAATAACTAACTAACTATCCATGACTTAACTAAAAAAATCGTTTAAACAAAGATTATTGTTTAAAAAATTAGGGTATAAGATCTGAAATAAAAAAATATTGAATAATAAACGACATGGTGAAAGACATTTAAAAACAACTAGAATTTTGTTTACCTTGCCTATAAAAAGGCACAAGTAAATGATTATTAATTATTTAAATAATTTTAAACTTTATTACTCAATAAATATCACTCTTAACATTTATTAAGTGACTGATAAATCACTATATATTAATGATTAATTACCGAAAATTTTGGAAATTTTTATATATCTGAAATTTCCGGTAATTTAAGAACTTTCCATAAAATTCCGAAAATTTTGGATTTTGTTTTGTTTTTATTTGTTTTGTTTAAATTTTGTTTTTATTGTTTATCAAATCGTAAATTTCCTGCATTTGTTACAAAAAATATCACGTGCAACAGATGCTGAAAGTAAACAGTTGCAACTCTTGTGAAGATTACAGTACTGGTTATCGGCTCATCCTTGGGTCGTTTCTGGCTCGTTTACAGCTCACCTACAACTGTCCTTCGATTTGCCTCCGGCTCGTACAGCAAACTTTACACTCGTGTGGAACTACCTACTTTCCGCACTTGTAGCACAATATACTATTCCATGTTTTAAATTGAAATAAATATTATTACAAAGTGTGTAAAGCCTGCCCCTCGATGTCCGTAATTTTTTTCTTCATTACCTTACATACCATTTTTTGAATTAAAAATTCTAATTGAAATTAAAAAATAAAAACGGAAATGTTAAGGGTATCGCGTAGTGCAATATTCAATAAAATTAAGCGTATAATATTTATTGCTTTTTTTGTACTTTGATATTAAAATTGAAAAGTCTCTATTGGCAACGCAAAATTCATTTTCGTACCAGTGGCGGCGTAAAGGGGGTGGGCGGTGGGGGCGGTCCAACCATGCTACGCCGCCACTGTTTCGTACGTAAGTTAAATAACCGTTTTCGGAGAGAAAAAGCTCATTATCAAATCATTGTTTTGCCTTATCGGAGAAGTCTCCTTTCTTAATCACACGGCTTTTTATAATTACAATATATTCATTTTTTTGAATGTCCTAGGTGAAAAAGTTATATATAAGGTGTCCCAGTAATAGTGACGGTCCCAGTAATCATGAAACTTGGTTATAATTTGAATACATTGTTGAAAAATATGTTAAAAATAACATTTCATGATGAAACTTATTTATTTTTAGCATTTTATAGTATCAAATGGAATTTTAATTATTTAAAATAAGATAAAAAGCAAGAAAAGTAGCATCAAAATTACTGGGACTAAGGTCAGGGTTACTGGGACGTTTACCTTACTTTATAATAGTGGACAAGACAATGATATTTTTAATTTGTTTTATGAACTTTTCTGTATAAAACAAATTAAAAATATCAATGTTTTGTGCACTATATATGAAGTATATAATATATATAATCTTTTCACCTCGGATGAAAAACAGATTTATTTCATTGTTTATGCTATTCATGCAACGCTGCTCCGACCCAGGTTGCTGATCAATCTCTCTAGCGATCACCCCAAGTGAAGAGCCTCACAAAATTGTTATGCATGGTTCCCCACTTGGGCCCATTAGTATCCAAGGTCTCTGTTTCAGGCGTAATTCATTCTATTGTCACTCTGTTTACAAACTATTTGTCGCCATACTTTTCTGTCCTGGCATACTACTCTAGCTTCCTTCACGTCCATGCATTTTTTCATGCAGGCTCTTGTGTTTCTATGGCTTGTTATGTCTCTTCGGATTAATGTCTCATTTACAGATTCTAACCGTTCTTTCGGCGGTCTACCTCTGGCCATTCTGCCATTTACTTTTCCTTTATACACTTGTTTGGTCAGTCGTTCATCTTTCATTCTTTCAAGATGACCGAACCATCCTAACTGATTTCTTTCCCATGTGTTAACTATTGTCTCTTCTGCACCAAATTCTTTGAGGATTGACTTGTTTCGGACTTTGTCCATCAGTGTTTTCCCGCATATTATGCGCAGAGGTTTCATGCCGATCGCGTTAATTTTACTCCTGTCCTTTTCTTGACAGGTCCATGTCTCGCTACCGTATAGTACAGTCGGTACGAATATAGAATTATGTATGGCCATTTTAGCTTTTTTTGGTATGTTTTTATTTTTGAGAATGGACCCTGCTCTACTGATAACCTGTTTACCTTTATGTATGCGCCTATCTAACTACCCATCTATTTTTCCGTCGCTAGTGAATAGACTACCTAGATATACGTACTTGTCAACTTGTTCTAATCTCTCATCATTTAGGACAATGTTGCACATTGTTTTCTCACTTTTTCCCTCAAACACCATGATTTTTGTTTTATCTACGTTAATTTCGAGTCCCATGTCCTTCATGCTTGTATTAAGTTTATTCAACATTCTTTGCAAGTCCTCGACTGATTCTGCCATAACAATCTTGTCATCTGCGAAAGCTAACCCACGTACCTTGACTGTTTGGAGATCTACACCTGCTTCGTCGAAGAGTGCAGTTCTTAGACACTTATCCACGAATATGATAAATAGCCACGAGGACATAACGCATCCTTGTTTCACGCCTTGCGTAATATCGAATCAGTCACTCAGTTTCCCGTTTACCCTTACGCTCGCTTTACTACCTGTATATATTGTTTTTATTGCTTGCAGGAGCCCTCCATTTACTCCGTACTCTTTAAGAACTTCCCAAAGTTTACTTCTATTTACCTTGTCAAATGCTTTTTCTAGGTCAATAAATGCACAGAAAACTTTCTTTCCTACTCTCAAGTTTTTTTCTCTGATCTGTCTTAGGCTAAATATCTGATCTTTGCATGATCTTCCTGGGATAAAACCACTTTGGACTTCCCATATCGTTTCTTCTGTGATTTCCATTACCCTACGAATAAGTATTTTTGAGTATATTTTACTTACGGTACTTAGTCGACTGATACCTCTGTAATTGCTGCAGTTGCTTTTGTCTCCCTTTCTTTTGTATATTGGTACGATAATCGCTTTTCTTCAATCGTCTGGGACTTCTCCCGTCTCGATACATAAATTTATCAGTTCGCACAACCAGTGAGGTATGTACTCGCCACCGTATTTAAGCATTTCAGCGCTAATACTGTCTACACCAGCAGCCTTAACGTTTTTCAAGTTCTTTATTATGTCTTTGACCTCAGTGACACATACTTTTTCAATTGGGGTTTCTAATGTATTATGTTCTATGTCGCAGTTTTGTGGTCCTATAGTCACCACTACGTAGCGCGTCCTCAGGTTGCGGATAGAGGAACGGCCCGTGAGGCTGAACAGCCCCTAAGGTTAGCTGCGAATACAAGAATAAGCAGTCGCGGACAGCCGATAGGAACCAGTCGTGTCTGTGGTGAATTCAGCACTGGTAGAAAATAGGTACACGACAACCATGGCTTGGGAGGACCCACCCATTCGCGTTCATACGCAGTGGGTGGGTTCTGGCAAGCCGAGGTGCAGCGTGTATCCACCTAGAAACTATACCCGAACCAAAACTAAAAATCTTGTAAGGGAAAAATCCTGCTGCCCATTGGACACTGCAGCGATGACACTGCCCGCAAGGGATGTGTGGAATGATTCGCCTGCATAGGGCCAAAGGGGTATTGATGCCAGTAGGCGCGCTGCCTTGCAGGGGGACGTTAGGGTACGAGGATGAAACTGTAATGTGTCTGACGACAAGTTGACATGGTCCTTGTCAGAGTCGGAAAGCTCCCATACTTAGACCTAGGGAGGTATGGGGGTTATCACTCCTGGGACAGTGGACTCACCTACGATCGGAATAGGATCCTAACGTGCGGATTATCTTGAAACTACCATGGCTAACTTACAAAAACAAAAAACTACAGTTAAAGATCTAAGGGTGGGAACTCTAAACGCGCGTAGTCTAAAAACTGGCCGACTTAGCGAACTCATTAAGATAGCAATTGAATACAAAACTGACTTAATAGCACTTCAAGAAACCTGCTGGTCGGGCGATTTCGCGTCAATTTCTAAGGATGACTATACTTTTCACTATGGGGGAGCTAAGGGGCAAAGACTGGGGACTGGTTTTCTTATTAATAAACGAATTTCGCAAGCACTTATCGACATGCAATTCATTAATGACCGGTTATCATACATTGTACTAAAGGGTAATTTCAGCAAACACGTATTAATCAATGTGCACTGCCCCACCGAGGACAAAGACGAAGACACTAAAGATCTTTTTTATGAAACAATCGAGCAGGTTTTTGACAAGTTCTCAACGTTTGACGCAAAAATAGTATTGGGGGACTTCAACGCGAAAATTGGAAAAGAACCAATGTATAGGCCTACAATAGGATCAGAAAGTTTGCATGACGTCAGTAATGATAATGGAACCAGAGTAATAAACTTTGCAGCTTCAAAGAACCTCGTTGTCAAAAGCACATATTTCAAGCATAAAAATATACATAAGGCCACCTGGACATCACCAGATGGTAAAACTCACAATCAGATTGATCACGTTCTAATAGACAGAAGACGTCATACAAACATTCTCGATATAAGATCGTATAGGGGAGCGGATTTAAATTCAGACCATTTTCTCGTGATAGTAAAACTAAGATCTAGGCTAGCGCTAAGTAAGAAAACAAGCCGCACAGAGCCAACAGTTCGTTTCAATATAGATAAGTTCAAAACAGCAACAGAAACATTAAATTACCAAGTTGAGATTTCTAATAGTTTCGACGCTCTCCAAGAACAGAGAGACGATAACAATAATCGCGAGGAGGACCCGGAAACCCTGTGGAGCAATACGAAAAAGGCGATAAAGGCAGCCGCGAAACTTTCGATAGGTTTTAAGAAAGTAACCAAAAGCAAACCATGGTTTGACGAAGAGTGCAAACTCTGGTTTGAGAAACGTCGGAAGGCCAGACTAAGTAGTTTACAAAATAAGTGCGATCAAACACATAAGAAATATCTCGAGATTAGCAAAAGTACAAATAGGCTCTATAGATCCAAGAAAAGGGAGTGGGAAAAGAATAAAATACTAGCAATAGAAGCGCATAATAAACAAAATAACCCGCGTGAGATGTACAGGGGAATCAATTTTATAAGGAAAGGCTTTCAAAGTAGAACGGAAGTAATGAGGGACGAAAATGGCAATCTAGTAGCCGATGCGACAGAGAGACTGAATTTATGGAAAGATTATTTCGATAAACTATTAAATGTACGTGAAGCCCCCGTTGAAGGTAATCTCGGCGAAATCCACACTGCTGATCTATTAATTAACGATCCTACTGATATAGAAATAGAAATGGCCATCAAGAAGTTGAAAAATAACAAAGCCGCGGGCATCGATGACCTACCGTCAGAACTGATAAAAAATGGAGGCCCTTGCCTCACAAGGCAAATTTGTAAATTGATACGCGCAGTTTGGAAAACAGAACGCATGCCGGAAGAATGGAATACCTCTATCATTATTCCCATCTTTAAAAAAGGCGATAAAACTAACTGTAACAACTATCGGGGAATTTCACTTGTGCCTTCGTGCTACAAGATCCTGTCTAATGTTATCCTAAGTAGACTAACTCCTTTTGCCGAGGAAATCATTGGGGATTACCAGTGTGGATTCCGCCGAAACCGATCTACAAGCGATCAAATGTTTACAATTAGACAACTGTTAGAAAAGAAATGGGAATTTAAAGAAGCAGTACATCAGCTATTTATCGATTTTAAAAAAGCTTACGACTCTATTATACGCGCGCGAATGTACTGGATCCTAGAGTTCTTGGGTGTGCCAAGAAAATTGGTTAGACTTATCGAAATTTGCTTAAGCGGCAGTAAGGGTAGAATACGCGTAAACGGTAGTTTATCTGAAGAGTTTTCGATCCGCGATGGCCTGAAACAGGGCGATGCACTTTCGTGCGTCCTTTTTAACTTAGTTTTAGAATACGTGGTTAGGCAAGTGCAGGCGAATCCGACCGGTGCTACCCTCAATGGGGTAATACAAATTCTTGGATATGCGGATGATCTCGACGTACTAGGGGATGATAAAGAAACGGTAGCTAAAAATGCAGAAATCTTGATCGCAAAAGCCAAAGAGATTGGCTTGGAAGTTAGCGAATCGAAGACAAAATATATGACCGTCGTCAGGTCCGGACAAAGTAATCAAGACGGGGATCTAATGGCCGGAAATATGAAATTCGAAAGGGTTAACGAGTTTAAATACCTCGGGTCTATTATAACTAGCGAAAATAAGATTAAAACGGAAATCAATGCGCGGCTACACGCTGGCAATAGGTGCTATTATGCAGCAAACACGCTACTAAAATCGCGATCGCTATCTAGAAACATCAAAGTAAGAATTTACAAAACGATAATAATGCCGGTCGTCATGTACGGGTGTGAAACGTGGGCGCTGACGAAAGGAGAAGAGAATAGGTTTAGAGTTTTCGAGAATAAAGTACTTAGAAAAATCTATGGTCCAAAAAGGGACGAAGAGACCGGCGAGTGGAGAAAACTGCATAATGATGAGCTGTACGCTCTCTACGGGTCAGCAAATATTAATAGAGTAATGAAAGCGCGTAAATTAAGATGGGCGGGGCATGTAGCAAGAATGGGCAATGAAAGAACAGTGGCGCAAGTTTTAAGAGGGAGACCGACTGGTAAGAGACCCCTAGGCAGACCGAGAAACAGATGGGAGAAAAATGTAAGGGATGATCTAAAAGAACTAGGACATGATTACTTAAACTGGATGGAGAATGCACAAGATAGAGATGTGTGGCGGTCTCGGGTAGATGAGGCAATGAACTTTCGAGTTCGAACTGCTAATCTATAATAATAATATCTTCACCTCCTAATAGTTCTTTAAAAGAGTCTTTCAAAGCGTCTACTATCCCGTCTATATCATAAAGCATTTCACCTTTGCTGTTTCTAATGCTGGCAAACTCTGTACTTTTACTTTCCTTCAACTGTTTCTATAATAGTTTCATAATTCCTTCAAAGCTGTTTTGTATTTTCCTCTCTTCTTCTGTTCTGATTTTCTCTTTACTCTCTTTGACTAGTCGTTTAACTTTCCTCTTTTTGTGTCTGTAATCATCTTCAAGTCTATTTCTCTCCTCATCGCTAAGACCTGTAATGTGCAACGTTCTTTCGTGCGCTTCTTTCTTTTCTTTTTGGGCTGCCTCAATTTCATCATTCCACCATGCATCACCAGATTTTCTTCCTACAAACGCCGTACCACATACTTCGGTCGCAGTATACCTATCTGCCTTATACCTATATACCTAACTATACACCTATATACCTATTTAACCCCTACTTATCTACCCTATACCTATATACCCATGTACACACCACTATTCTCCAACCGAGCAAGTCACGCCTATCCCGAAAAGGAAATGGCTTAATGGTATAATAATAATAATTCCCGCCCGACATAAACGTGTACGTGTACACGTTTATTACTAGAACAAGTGGCTTCAATAACTATTTGAAATAGTACATTTGAACATGTAAACTGTATGAATAACTAATTTTCATAGTGAGCAAAGAATTGTGAGTTTGACTTTTGCAAGTGAGTTCAATCTCCTTTTTCGCATTGCAATAAGCACTGCGCGAGATTGAGATGGTAAGTAAATAAGTTCAGTGACATAACGAGAAACGTGTAGGCCCCCTCCGCAAAAATGTTAGGAGGTCCGTTTGAAATTAAAAAAGAAGGCCGATTTATAACTTGCTTAATAGTAAGACAACATATTTTCTCTTCTCAATCCAGCAGGCTGCGGGCCGCCCCCCCCCCCCCTCCCCGCCGACAAAGCGGGGTTTTGCTTCGCAGTAGTTACGCCAGTGACATTTTACAAAGTGAAATTGTCGGAAATTATTTTATAATGTTTTCTCTTTTATCATAATATTAGTTGAGGTAATTATTATAAATAAACATAGTGAATAACGTCTAGCTACTTTATACTTCAATACAGTTTTTTTGTTTGGTACACAATTTTTAGAATTTTAAAATATTCTAAAGAATTAATATATAAAAAAAAATACTTTTTTGTTTACATTGTTTCTACTATGGTATTTTCTGCTTATGATATTTTTAATTTCTTATATGTAACACTAAAAATGATTAGAATCGTACTTGATTAAGCCACCTTGATTCAAATATTGTATTATTTGGAAGAATTTTTTTTTAGTAGAATAATGCATTGTTTTCGAAATATAATTTTTTGATACAATAATTAAAAAATAATAAATAAAATCTAAAAAATGGATCGTAAGACCGAATAAGAAGGAACGTATGAATTAAAAAATAATTTGTAATACAATTTTAGTTCAAATTGATATCCAATTTTAACGAAGTAATAATTTTTTCAACCTTTCACATTGATATTTGTAGAAATTACTATCATTTAATGAAAAAAAAATATTTTTTCATATGTTTAAGAAAAAAAATCTACCATATTACTGTGATATCGCGATCTTTAATTTTCAATTTCTCGGAACCAAATAATTTTTTTGTATGAAACAGCTTTTATTCTAATTCAGGATCCCCATATCTCGGAAGAAAAATTTTATTTTTGCAAAAAATTTAAATTTGAATCACTATTCAACGCTGGTGTCATCTTAAAATAGTGATTTCGATTTTGCATTTGATATATTGTTACGTTGTTTAAACTATTTTTTATTTATATGTCAGTTATGTAAATGAATGTTGCTTTTTCAATAAAGTGAGATGATTATAAAATAAAATTACAAATTCAAACAATTTCCTTCGAAAACAATTTTTCAACTCTTAATTTTCAATAATACAAAATATGTACTTTTAAAAAACTTAAATTTGAATCATTTCATAATAATACATATAAATTACTGAAATAATATATTTACTGTGTGAGTTAATACTTCTAAGCAAAATATTTTTCCCAAGTTCGATACAAAATATTACATAGATATCTTCTGTTAGAGATTAATTAGAAAAATCATATGTGAAGATTTTTAAACCTACCTAGTAGTATGTAATATGTATAAAAAAATTACTGATAAAACTGAGCACGACACATATATTTCTTAGCTGGCCACGTTTTTCTCAGAGAAACCGCTTGACCAAGAGTTTGTCAAAAAAATCTAAGAGGTTCGGTAGCTCACTTGACTAATGCGTGCGCTAGATTTAGGTTTTAGGACAGGTTTTAGGTAGTTATGTAGGGTTCGATTCCCCAGCGGGGGCGATTTTTTAATGGTTTTGAGCGTGCAATCATATGTTTGAGTCTCTGTGCATGCAATTGTGTAAGAATAATCGTAAATTAAGTGCAGTAATCATATATAAAATAATTTTTTTCTTTTCAAATCAATCGGCATTGTACATCATTTTTGTTGTCGAAAGTTTCGAGCTAATCTATTTATAAATCGTATATAGAATGCATACAATGCATATATACATATACATATATGCGCTACAATGCGAAATCGGCATAGTTACTCTTCACAGAAGTAAGGCTTACCACACGAATAGTAAATCTTCATTTCGCTGAGTATGACGGTTACCAAGTGGTGCATTGCATCCTACTATTTGAAATTGTTTATCCTACTCTTTTAAAAAGTCAGTTTAACTCACCTAAACACAAATTAGTAATTTTAAAAAAATACACTGACGAAATGCTGCACTTCAATTTAAAATAGTTTGGAAAAATATATTTCCAAAAATAGGTTTAGAGAGTTCTTCTAACGATTCACTTTTTTCCGTGCAAAAGTGCTCGAGAATCCGAAAATGTTCAAGAACCTGGAAGTGCTTGAAAACCTGAGCACTTTCAGATTGTTCACGCACCACTAATCCATACGATTATGAAATAGTTTAGAACTGATTATAAATAATAGTCCATAAATAAAATTGAATTAGTTCTTTAAAATACAACAATCAGAAATACTAAAAATAATTAACATGGGAACCAATTTTTTTATAGACTAAGGATGGAAAAGGATACTGCAAAAGTGCAAAACTCTGCAAAGTTGAAAATGAACTCGATCAAGTCTTCACCGAGTCATACAGATGGATCTTCTTGCAAACCTAAAAAGGAAGAAAGCCTCACCCCCCGTAAAGAAGTCCTTTTAGAGAAGAAAAATGAAATCAGCGAGACCAAGTCGATGGTTACAAAGTGTAAAGAAGTCAACACCGCAAAGATGGAGGATCATCATAGTCCAAATAAAAATACGGTAACTGAAAAACCGTCCACAAAGGCGAACGTTGAGTCTGAAAAGATTCCTGTCTTCGAAAGTAACGTAAGAATTTTAAAGTACTCTTATTGCATTTTGACAAAGTTTTCGGAAATTTCATGCCAGATTTTATAAAGAGTCCATCATACCGAGTTTTTTAAAACTAATACAAGTTACTGCCTACAAGAAGTGCTACCAATTTTTTATTCGAAACATTTGTTTTCAAGCAGTTATTTAATTGTTGATATCCTAAAACAATTATACTCACTACATGAGGATAAATGCATGTTTGATGCTGATTCCCAAATTAAAGGAATGGATTCAGTAACAAATAATATTATAAACTAACTAAAAATAAGTTTCATATTAATGTATCTTATTCAGGCATGTCAAGGTGTTTTCCAAGTTGTCCAAGTCAAACATGGGCAATGGGTAGGGTGTATCGAAAAAGTTAAATATGTTGCTTTCATTTTTTGTTAGGGCTAAAAACTTTCTGGTAGGTGCCAAAATAACTACCGAAAAATATGAGTTCTAAAAACAATGTCTTCAGCTCGCGCAAGGTCATCACAAGGTCATATGTCAAAACAGGGAATAATAATAATAGATTTCTCATCACCAAAGACTCAAAAAATTTTTCTTCTGACCCGGATAAGCCGCAAAAAATGTATATTGTATCCACATATTATATACCTGTAGTTTTAAAAATGTCATCTTAAATAATCGTAAGGGTAGTTGCCAAAAATTACCCACTTGAAGCCCCAGTCATTTGATACTTTTTTAAATCTTACAAGACTTTGTTTAGAAAATATAAACAAAAAAACAGGCCAAATATCTTGTCACCCACCTACACCAAACTAGAAATTCAAAATGAAAAATTGCTAAATTATATAAACAACATTTTTTAATGTTTGAGATTAACAGATAATATAAATTATATTTAGTTGAAAAAGATAATATTCAATAATAGGGTTCAATATTTTGGAGTTAAGGATTTCAAAAATTACTTCAAAGTCTGTCCTACAAGTTTTCCGTCCCTACATCCGAAGTTGCTATTTTACGTGAAAACTCAACAAAAAATAGTACATTGTACGCCAAGGAACTTCAATCGGTCATTATACGCCGCGTGTTAGTTTGCAATACAAGTCGTAGACGAGCGCGAGGCGGAGACGAGTATTGCAAACACACAAGGCGTAATGACCGACGTAGTTCCATGGTGCACATTATACTTTATAGAGCAAGGACATGATTTGCAAGTTTCGTGCCCCCGATTATCATGTATCACAGGGGAGGTCTGACGTGGCGAGTCGAATCGGTACAATTCACATTTAGCGCCGGTTAACAAGATTTTTGCTGAGCCGGTTGATATTTGCTCGTCTGAACATTTTTGAAAAATTGGAAAATTTTTCAAAAATATGAAAATTTTGGATATTTTTGAAAATTTGAAATTTTTGGGGGATTTTAATAATTTTTGAAAATATCTATAATTTTCAAAAATTTTCAAACATTTTCAAAATTTATTAAATTTTCAAAAATTGTAAAAAATTCTATAATTTTCAAAAATTTTCAAAATTTATTAAATTTTCAAAAATTTTTAAAAATTCTATAATTTTCAAAAATTTTCAAAAAATTCTCAAATATTGAATTTTTTTTTGGAAATTTTGAAATTTTACCCTCCCCCCACACACACCCTCGACCCTCCCCCCACACACACCCTCG
>CAKNYM010043198.1:11844-67466 GCA_932195095.1 Andricus curvator
GAAACGTTTATTTTTCAGCCTGCTGGCCTTAAAAAATTGACTTGCTTACACTTCCATTTTTTATAGAGTTTTCTTAAAACTAACCCTTAAAAAACTAACATCCATCCATACCTTATACCTAAGACCGCACGCTCTTATCGCCTTGCCTTCCTCGCTTCGCCTCGCCTCGCTCGCATGTCCCTACTTTTCGCATTACCTCGCATTGCCAAACTCTGCTTCCGCGGCTAATACCTAATACTTATCTACTATTTACAATTTTTCCTTCTCCATTCCTCTTACTCCTTCCTTCTCTTCTTCTCCATCTTACGCAACACTCCCTTCACGCATGCTACTGCCCTTTTGTCCCCCCTTTCATGCATCAATACCTCCACGCTTATCCCACTCCTTCCCACCTCTACGAACTCCTCCAACCAGTGCTCCACTCTTGCATCCCCCTTCCCACACAGTCCAGTATCTGTTAAAACCCTCCATGCAACCACATCTCATCCTCGCTATAAGCTCCTGACTTCCTTTCTCTTCTTTCTCAGATAAATATTGCGCTCTCGCCCTTGGCATAATCCACACATAGTTCCCGTTAAACCGTGAATCTCTTATTCTCTCTTCCCCTGCTGTCTTCTCTCTCTCTATGCCGTTTTTCTTAACCAACTCATATACCTCTCTCCACTCCCCTATCCTCCATCGCCTCCCACAACCTCCCCCTATGCACCGAAGGAAACGCGCCTTTTAGATCCACAAAAAACGCGTACACTCTTGACCCCTTCTTCGCTAATTCTCTATCCACCACGTGCTGCAGAATCTAGATATTGTCGATAGTACTCCTACCAGCCCTAAAGCCCGCCTGCGTCTCCGGCAATATTATATAATTTTCCTACTATCCCTATCTCCTTTCTTATACAGTGGCACTATTAATCCTTCTCTCCATCCTCCTGGGAATACCTCCCCCCTCCATACTTTCTTCGCTACCTCCTTCAGCCTCTCCCTAACCTCTTGTGTACTAAACAGCCATGCTTCGTTCTCTACCCCGTCCATCCCTGCTGCGTTTGACCTTCTTAACTTCCTGATCTGCTTCTCTATCTCATCGTCATTCAACTCCTCCATCTCTGCCTCCCCCGTTCTTCTACTCCCACCATCCCTCTTCCTTGCATCTGAGCCCTGAAATGATTCTTTAAAAAACTCCCTCCACTCCTCACTCCCTATCTTCTCGCTTATCCCCACTATACGCTTCCTAAACCTATTTATTATCTTCCAGACATCCCCCTCTGTCTTAACATTCCCTAACTCATCTTCCAGATCTTTCTCCTTTTCCTGTTCCTTCTTCTTACACGTCAATCTAAACCCCTTCCTCATTTCTACGTACTCCTCCCTTTTCGCATTACCCTCTTTCCACTTCTTGTACTTCCTCTTCACCTTCCTCTTCATCTTTTTACATTCCCTATCCCACCACGGCTTCACTATTTCTTTCTTCTTCTTTCTAAATACCTTCTTTTGCACACACCCTTTCACCTTCGCTTTCAGATCCTCCCATATCTCTTCCACCGACTCCCCTTCAAAGCGTGCCTTTCCTAACTGCTCCTGATACTTCTCGATCGCCTCCCTCGTCCAGGTCACCCTCTCCCCTATCGAGACATCTTCCCCACCTTGCCTTCCGCTACCCACCCCTCTTATCCACAGTCTTAATTGCTGATGGTTTGATTCCACCCTCCCCTCTACTGCGAATTTGTCCGTCTCCTCCCAGCCTCTATCCTCTATCCAGTCCCTTAGAATGTCCCCCTCCTCGCATTAAAGTCCCGACCCAGTACCACCATACCCTCCTCTCTTTCGCCTAGCAAGTCTTCCACCCTTTCTTTAATTCTTTCCATCCTATCCTTATTGTAAACTGTCACAAACTTACACGTTACCCCTCCTATCCTTACTTCCCTCATTTGCACTCCCTCCTCCTCTTCCTCTCCATGAACTTTTTCCTCTATTCCATCTCTAACCAACGTTATAATTTCCCCACTGGCCCTTCCTTTCTTTTTCACTCTGACCGCCCCCTGGAGTCTCCACCTGTACCCCCTTGGCAACTTTGGTTCTATTCTATCCCATTCCTTTCTTTCTACTCACGTCTTTACCAGTCCCACAACATCAAATTCCTGGATATACCTCCAGAACTCCTCATCCTTCTTCTTTACCCCTGCTACGTTCCAGTACAGCACCTTCACTACTCCTCTACCCTGTATTACCCCCACCCCCCTACTTCCTACGAAAAAAATCCCCCTGCACTTCCTTCAACACCTCTTTCTCCTCGTCCCACACCCACATTTTCTCGTCTACTCTTATTTTCCGATATCCTACCTTCGCTGATCTCCCTTCTCTCCTCTCGTTCCTAGCCCTGTCGTACAGCATTCTCTGCACATCCCTTTCCTTTCTCGTCAAATCGTGATCGATGAAAACTCCCTCATTCTTTATCCTATTCTTATTTCGCATTACCCCCAACTTTTCTTCCCAGCTCTCCATCTACACAACCGCCACTTCCTTCTCCTTTCTCCCCTCCAACTTAATTTTCCCTACCATGCCTTTAACCCACCCTATGCTCTGTAGCAGCGCTTCCACGCCCTCCCTTTCTTCTCCGCTCTTTAGCTTCAACCCTCTTATCACAATATTATTTCTCCTGTCTGCCTTCTCTTTTCTCTCCATTCTCAACTCCATTCCCCTTACCCTTTCCCTATCCGCCCTCTCCTCCTTTTCATTCCTACGCTCTCCCACTTTCTCTTCTATCATATTCTCTACCCTCTCCCAAATACCTTTAATCTCACTCCCCCCACCCCCGTCTCCTACTTCCATTTCCGTCCTGCCCTCCACCTCCTCAAGTCTTTTTTCCCTCCTTTCCTTCCACACCATAATCTCCTCTTCCATCTGCTTTATTTTAACTTCTTTTTCTTTCCATTCCCTGTCTAACCCTTCTACTCTCTCCCTCAGCTCTTTCACCTCCTTTTCCCATTTTGCATCTCTAATTCTCAAGTCCTCCCTCATGCCTTCCATTTGCTCCTTACTCCCCCTTACGTTCTCCCTCAGCCTTCTGATCTCGCCTACCAGCATCCCGAGAGATCCCGAGCTTCCTCTTCAAGAGATCCTCCCCATCAATTACGCTCAACGCTCTCTCCCTTACCTTCTCGCTTCCTTCGTTCCCACCGCTCCGATTTCTCCCTCTCTCCGAGCGCCGCTCGACACTGGACAACGCACTGTTGGTCGTCGTGGCCTGTGGAAAATTTCCTCCAAGTCAATTTCACTAGCAGCACTGCCAGCACTGTCACTGCCCACCTCCCGCTCTGCCGCCGGTAACTGGGACCTCTCCATGCAGTACCTTCCGCAGCCGACAGATGTCTCTGCACAATCGCCGCCAAATTTTCCCTTTATTTCCCTTCTTTTTTTCTATTCCTCACAGCCCCTGCAGACACCCCTTTCTCTCCCTTAACATCCCCTACCTCTGCGAGGCCCACCCTTGACCCCACGAAGGCCCAAGACTCCCGACCACAAACTCCCCCGACTCCTTGCCAACCTAACCTTACTTTCTCTATCTACCTAAATCCCACCTCACACCTACGCTGAAAATTACTTCTTATCTTCCCGATTCACCCCAAATCACCCTACTCACCTCCTAGGCGTCCACCATCACACTCCACTTACACCTTCCACACAAATTACGTAAAATTTTCTCACCACCTGTCACTGAACACGTTCTCACTACCGCCACCAACATGCAAGTCCTATAAGATACTTATATAACAATTGAACTGTTTCTACTCCTTCCTTCTTCTTTTATCCTTAATCCTCATTAATGGTATTGAAAATCTGCAAATAAAGAACTCAAAGTTTTCCCTGTTTGATACTTTTTTTAATTTAACATCTAGAATTTAACAATTTCAAATTAAAACGTTTACTATTTAAAAATAAAAGTCGTTGAAGTTGAAAAGAAAATTTCCTTACCTCATCGTCAAACTCGTCTGTATCATCTTTCTGTGGTTCCTTGGCATCTTCTTGAATGTTCTTATTCGCATCACCACTGAAATTTTCCATTGTACGATCATGCTCCATAGTTTCCTCATCATCTGGACTCCTCTCATCTTCCGAACTGACTATCTCTTTTGATTTCTTTTCTGCTTGGTTATTTTTTTCCTTCTTTTTGCGTTTCAGGTTCTTCCTTGGACCACGATTCAAGCACGCTATTTTTTGACCAATATATCTGCCCACGTTAGCAGAATGTTGTACTATGTCGTGTTCGGACATTTTTCGAAAACGCATCCAGTACTCCGAAATTTCTGAAAGAAGATTATATCTATGAATTTTATTTATTATTTGAAAATCACTTAATAGACTAGATCTAAATTTAAAAACGCCCCAAATTAAAAAAAAATTGTCTATAATTCTGTTGAATTATATTTAATTTCCTTAAATTCTTTTGAACTTACATTAATTCTCTTGAATTTCCTAAAATTCTTTTTAATTTCTGTAGATCATTTCGAATCACCCCCAAACAAACGCTATGCAAAAAATCTACCGATTACAACTATATGAATCTGTGAAATCAAAGTTGTCCAATTAATTTGGGAAAAAATATTCATGATAAAATATATAAAGAAACTTTTTTATAAAGTATCCAACAGAAATTTTTTGATAAATTTTAAATAGCCAAATTAGACATTGTAGAACTGGGCGAGATTATACTATAGCATAAATCTTCCATACCCAGTAATGTTTTATTGAACTCATTTTACGTCGATCCCGCCAAGCCTTATCAGGTCTAATATATGGCTTCTTAACATTTATTAAAAAATTAAGTAGGGTATTTTATAAAAAAATTTCTTTATATATTTTATCATGAATATTTTTTCTCAAATTATTTGTCGAACTTTCATTTCACAAATTCATATAGTTGTACTTGCAGATTTTTTGCATTGCAGATGTTTTTAGTGGGATTTCGTATTTTGTTGTAATTGAAAAAAGATAGGTAAGCTCAATTAATTTAAATTAAATTGCTAATTTACAAAATATTAAAAATTTAATTAATTGTTTGAATAATTTCGTTAAAAATTAATTACATTGATTTATTCTTTAATTCAATTAAACGGTACCATATTATTCAATTAAAATTTCAATTGGATTTTTCGACTTCAATTCAAAATAAAAAGAGTGTCTATAGGTCCACTGAACTTAACCAATAGTTCGTTTTCTATAAGATTTTGTAGAAATAAATTTTATTCTCTTCAATAAAAAACATCACGTGCGTCCTAAACTACGACCCAAGACAGATTTATGTGTAAACATCTTCGGTAAACGTTAACTGAAATTGAAATCTTACATAAAGCAAATAATAACTCACGCACAATAAAGAGTATAAAAATTGATTTTCTCTTATATGTAATGTCGTGCAAAAGTTTCTGGACATCTATTTTCCAATAGGTTGAACAAGCACCCTAGTTTTAATAATAATAAACTGTAGATTTTGTCTCAATTATTGCATCAAAGGTAATAAAAGTACCCGTTTTATAGGCATAAATGAAAGCCAGTATGTGTTAATTTTTTAAAGTTGTTTGAAAAAACGTCAAATGTTAATGTTTCCGTAAAATATCATATGTTCTATTAATTTGTTTTAATTCAGTTATGAAAATCTGACTTCATATCAATATTGATAAGTTCTGTAAATTAATCAGGATGCTGAATGTAAACTTTAAAATTTTCATTTTTTTTATTTCTTATTTTTAAATGACATTTTTCAATTTAGATTTCTCAAGAAACAACTTATAATCGCTAAATTGTACTGTTTTTAAGTTAAAATTGTTTGAAAATGATATAATTTTGAACACTTACAATTTTCTTGATTGATATAACATTATTGCAAGAATTTTCAATATCATGAATCTCTGGATTTTCATTTCTTAGATTAAATACGAAAATATTGGTAAACTATTCTACATTTCGGACATTCCTGTAAAATGTATCGAGAATCTGTTGCTTCTGATTTTTTCGTTAAAATTTGGTACCAATCGATTGGGTATATTAGGCTGTAGAGATGAGGACAGATGAAAAAATCGATTTTTCAACATAAAATATGATTAACTTAACTTTCAAATTAATAAAAATATCATACTTTTCTGAAATACATATCGAAAACGAGTTGCTATAGAATTCTTGAGCAAGAATTGACTCATTTTTGCAGTCTAATCTATTCAACCTATTTACATCAAATTTTAATGAAAATTCTGTAATAACATATTCACGACACAAATTGCAAGAATTTTTTGATATCTTGAATAGTTCTTAAAATGCTACCATTTTTGTCATTTTTCAATTTTCATTTTTTACACTAAATACGAAATATTTTTTAAACTATTAAGATATCGCAAATTCCTGTAAAATGTATCGAGAATCTGTTTCGACTGACTTCGCGTTAAAATTTGGTACAAAAATAAACTTATTTTTTTAAAGATGATTAGTCAGCTGCAAAGTTTGATTGAAATTGGTTGAGAATTGCGCCGACAATCCAGTAATGGTCTAAAATACATGATTATTCCAGATAAGGATTCTTGGTAGTTTTTTTTTGTTCTTGGCGACGAGTTGCTCCCCCGAATCTTGATTCATAAAAAAAATTAATTCCCTTGAATAATAAATGATTTAAAAATGACAAAAAAATTCCAAAATTAAATGAGCTGCAAATGTTTAAAATGTTTCAAATTTTTAAAGACCCTAATTTTAAAAGCGGGCTGGAAATTTAAAAAAAACTTAAATTTAATTAGAAACTTAATGAAAAATCGTTTTTAACATACGAGCTTCAATGCGGACAGAATTAATAAATGAATTCAAAGATTGTCAATGATTATTGATTACGTATAAAAATGAACTTACCCCTTACAGCGTTTAATTTTTTCATATCTAAAGAAGGCCTCTTCACGCTGTTTTTGTATGCGTTTCTGGATTCTCCTGAGACACTGCATTGCTTTAAGGTTTCTTCAGAAAAAAGTTTTACTGCTATATTTTTAATAAACATTTCCGGCCGTCTCGATTTTCTAAATTTTACGAAATCGTAATCACGTTTTAACATCCAAATTCCGTCTCCAGCATGAATCTATAACAAACAGCCTCTTCATTTACGTTCCGCAACGATTCTACAAAAAGTGCGTATACAAATATTAAAATACTTGTAACGAGCCTTTTTAATTAAGTTTAATAAATCAAAATAATATAATGTATTATTAATAATAAATTTTTATCATTTTGAACATCCTTTAATTCTTTATAATTTAGGCATTTCCCACTTGTTCTCAGTGCAAAAGAATTTAAATTATAGATCATTTAAGGCTTTACCTTTAACGTTGTTTATATCGCTAAATGCGTTTTCTTGTTACTTCAAATTCAAAGCTCTGATAGCTCTTAATTCTATTTCTAATTCGAGAATACGTCGTTTTAATAATTTATTTTCTTCTGGTTTTAAATTATCAGACATTAATTGTAAATAACGTTCGTCGTTCTCCGCCTACAAAAGTGTTCAAATTAGGATTAAAATTACAATTAAAGTACATGTAAATACAAATTTCTAAATTAAAAATTTGGTGTAATAAATATTATAGCAAACAAGACATCGCTTTATCGTAGAAAACAACGACAAGTGTCTCACCTCTTTCTGCTCACGGTGCCGGAGAGCTTCCATAAAATCTGTTTTCCCTTCTGTCCCTTTTCCTTTGATTTCTTCCTGCTTCCCTCCTTTGTATGTCCCATTTCCTTTGATTCCTTTTCTTTCCTGCTTTCTTCCTCTGCTAAATTCTGTTTTCCCTTCTGTCCTATTTCTTTTAATTGCTTTTTCTTCCTGCTTCCCTCCTCTGCCTTTTCCTCTGATTCATTTTCCTTTCTATTTATTTTCTCTGTCTTGTCATTCGATTCCTTTTCTGGGGTTTCTTCTGTACTTTAGGTGGTGCTTCATTTGGCTTTAAAAAATAACACTCGTCTCTAACTTTTAAAGTGTGCATCGATGGGACTACCAACTCATTCTTGATGCTGCTCAGTTTTTTTGCGTAATGAGCATTTTTATTCTGTGGTTCGTCCGATAAATGTGAGGCGCACTTCTATAAAAGAATGGTGGTGTGAAAAATTTCTTTCAGCTTAAACTTATCGAGTTAAGTTTCGCTGAGTTTAAGTTAAGTCCAGTTAAGCTGAGTTTTCAATTTATGGTCAACTCAGCTAAATTAAAAAAAAAGTTAAATATACTATATTTGTTTATAATTCTTTGGAATTCACCGTGAATTTTTTAGAATTTCAATGAATTTACAACAAATTTCGAATGGCTTGGAATTCTCTAGAATTCACCATGAATTCATAGAAATTCTATGGTATTCTACGGAATTCACAATGAAGTCGTTGGAATGCTATGAAATTCGTCATGAAGTCTCTGGAATTATTCTGAATTATAAGGGAATCCTCGGATTTATGTGGGACTCATCGGAATGGTTTCAAATCATAATTGACTCTTAGGAATTTACCATGAAATCTGTGAAATTCTTTGTAATTACCACATTTCATTGCACTTCTTTAGAAACTTATGGAATTCTTAAGAGTTCAACTTCAATTTTTCGGCATTCTTTATAAATTCTTTGAAATTTGGCACTGTGGGATTGTAAAGAATGTTGGGTGACTTTTTTAAGGAACTTGAATTATCCAGTCTATTTCAACTTAAGTATGTAATATTTTATAATGCCTGTATAATATTCAATGGAATTCAATATCAATTCAAATTCATTGCCTGCTTTCCTTCATCAGTTTCTTCATTAGAAATAAGTGCCTCCAGATCAGAAATGCAAGTTCTCATCAAGTGTATCGGAGTGAAACTTGCTCCTTTCTCATTAATTATTTTCATTATATTCTCTGGGGAATCTACAAATATATTATTAACAGTGAATCTTTTCTCATTTGGAAACGTTTAAATGCAAAAATTAAAATATTTTTGTATTCCAGGAAACTTATTTATTTCCAACCATAAGAAAAATGTTTCAAAATCAAGGAAGGTAATTCATCTTAAAAATAATTGAAGTCACACCACTAATTTTTGCTCATTTTTTTGTGGACTTCAATTTTTTCTGGATGAGAGATGCCGTAATGTGACTTGCCGGGGGTTGGTATGATACGAGCGGATCATCGTACATTGTTTTGAGCTCCTCTTTGGTCGTTACCGATCATGCACGAAGCTGAAAAGAGCCGGTTGGCGCGCAATTTAAATGCCTACATTTAAAGTTTGATACCATTCGCATAGTTCATACATTAATTTAGAAAGAAAAGTATTGTTTTTTTCTCAAAATATTTGTAATTATTGATTCATGCTAATTATATCTATTCTTCACAATTTAAATAGTGCAAGGGAGTATTTGAATTGGTTAAAATGCTTATTAGACTTTTACATATACTACCTTTGTACCTTCTGAGTATAATATTTTTACTTCGGCACTTTTTTCCATGCTTCGTAGTTACAAAAATCATATGTTTAGCTCATTCATACCATTCTCCGCTTATTATTCTTACAATAATTTATTCTGAAATTGCTTAATATTGCCACTTGATATTCTCCCTTTCATGAGTCTTATTCTGGATAATCAAATCCATGAAAACATTAGTATTTTAATTTCTACAATATTTAGCTTAACTAAAGTTTGTTAACAGTCTGTTTCTTTCAATCATCGCTTATAATTTCATCTTCGATTACTTCCTCGCTTGCTTCTTCTTTGGAAAATTTCAATTTAAAAAATGTATTTCTTTAATATAAAACTGAGCCCTCTAATAAACATAAACCTACAAAAAATGTTTAACACAATAGGGTGGCGATTTGACGTGGAAACTTTGAAAATAACCTGTAATTTAATTACAAAACCTTGATTTTTTTAGTAATCACTTTTTAAAATAAAATCATTCTGAATTTTGTAAACTTCGAAAAAATTTGGAAAATAATTTAAAATATGAGAAGATTTCAAAACATTTAAAAGAAAATTCAGATTTTTAAAGATTTTGAAATAAAATTTTTAAGCTTTTTCAGGATTTTGAAAGGTTTAAAGATAATTTAAAAAATTTCTTAAGATTCCTGTGAAAAATTAATGTGATTTTTTATTTTAAAAAATAATAATTTTAAGAGATGTATAAATAACAATTGAACAATTATTAATACTACTTTAAAAGGTGTTCGGTTAAAAAAATGGTAATCTCTCCATTTTTAATGTTTCTAACTTAAAATTCCTTAAGATGATATAATTTTGAAACTTTACAAATTTGTTGATGTATTCATCCATTTAGAGCATTGAAAATGATAGCGTGGTTTTATATTTTTTTTTTAGGTTTCAAGTGTCAGTTGTGACTTGATTTTCGTAACATCCTAAATATATGATATATATTGTCCTATTACTATAAATTAAAATATTCCGGAAAGTATAAAAAGAGCAACCGCCTCTTTGTTTATTGCGTAAAGGTCTGACGTGAAAAGTATGTACGAAACCCTCACTTTATTTTTATGAGGGTTTGAAACTATTGTGATAATTAAAGAAGTATTGAAATCATAATTAAAATAATTTATGCTGACCTGTAAAATTGTACAGTTGAAAGATTTAAAAAAATAAGGTTCATGAAAGGGAGAATATCAAGTGGCAATATTAAGCAATTGCAGAATAAATGATTGTAAGAATAATAAGCAGAGAATGGCACGAATGAGCTAAACATGCGATTTTTGTAACTACGAAGCAGGGCAAAAAGTGCCAAAGTAAAAGTATTATACTCAGAAGGTACAAAGGTAGTATATGTAAAAGTCTAATGAGGATGTTCATGGAGAAATAAAATTCTATTCTATTCTACATTTTCAAACTGTAAAAATATGGAAATAAAAAAAAAATTAGTTTTTAATTGCATTGCCCTCTGATTGTTTCTTCAGTCAGTGAATTAGTTCTAATAATATACAATGAAATTAATTCCTAAGCATTTTAACCATTTCAAATACGCCCGTGCAATATTTAAATTGTGAAGAATATATATAATTAGCATGAATCAATAATTACAAACATTTTGAAAAAAAAGAATACTTTTCTTTCTAAATTAATGTTTGAACTATGCGAATAGTATCAAACTTTAAATGTAGGCATTTAAATTGCGCGCCAACCGGCTCTTCAGCTTCGTGTATGATCGGGAACGACCGGACTCTTTCGACTCCTAACGTTGGGGGAAGGTACCAAAGAGGAGCTCAAAACACTGTACGATGATCCGCTCGTGGCATGATTTGGACCCTTTCAATTGTACTGTTTTAAAGTATCATTTTTAAATGAAAGCTTTAGTTTTCGACATATTTTTTTAATTGAATATCGTTCAAAAATTAATCATATATATCAAATTGAAAGAGTTTTGAAACAGAAATTTGATTTAATCACATTCAAAAGCATCTATAATGAAATATGAAATTGGGAGCGTTTAAAATTCAAAAAGCTTAACATTCAATAATTTTAAAGTAAATAAGTTCAAAATATAACAATATTTGAATGTGAACGGCTTGCTTGAAGAATAAAACAATGCTAAATAAAAGAATTCATCCATGTGAGCGTAAAATCAAAATTTATGTTCCGGAAGTTAGATCCGCAAACTTATTTTTTCCAAAAAATGAAAGTTGTGCTAAATTGTGCTAGAATTGTGCTCCTTTATTCAGTAAAGGGTTTTTTGAAAAATAAAAAATTACGGGCCCAATTTTTCAAAAACGTTTTTTTTCCTAGGTCCGCATTTTCTTACTAGCGCAAAAAGAAAGGTTGTGCTAGGCGGCTCGAAGTATACACAATTTTTTGCAAGAAAGAAAAATTGCAAAAAACTTAACCGTTAAAAAAAAATTGATCATTTCGATAAAACCTAACTTGTGCTGAATTGTGCTCGACAAAAGTAATCTTTTTTTTCTTCAACAAAATTCTGTACGATCAACAGTTGTCATATTAAAACACAAAATGTCAAACTCAAAAAACATATAAGACCCAAAAATAATGAAATTTAAAAAAACCAAAACTTGTGCTGAATTGTGCTCGAAAAAGAGTAATATTTTTCCCCTCTAACAATATTCTGTAAGATCAACAGTTGTCATATTAAAACTCGAAATATAAAACTCAAAAAACGTACAAGACACAAAAATAATCAAATTTCGAAAAACCAAAACTTGTTTTGAGTTGTGTTCGACAAAAGCAATCTTTATTCCCTCTAACAAAATTAGGCAAGCTCAACAGTTGTCATAATAAAACCCGAAGTGTTAAACTCAAAAAACATACAAGACTAAAAAAGAATCAAGTTTCGAAAAACCAAAACTTGTGCTGAATTGTGCTCGAAAAGAGTAATATTTTTCCGCTCTAACAATATTCTGTAAGATCAACAGTTGTCATATTAAAACCTGAAATATAAAACTCAAGAAACGTACAAGACCCAAAAAAATCAAATTTCGAAAAACCAAAACTTGTGCTGAGTTGTGTTCGACAAAAGCAGTATTTATACCCTCAAACAAAATTATTTAAGCCCAACAGTTGTCATATTAAAACCCAAAATTTCAAACTAAAAAATCATACAAGACCCAAAAATAATGAAATTTCGAAAAACGAAAACTTGTGCTGAGTTGGGCTCGACAAAATCAGTGTTTATTCCCTTTAACAAAATTATGTAAGCCCAACAGTTGTCATACTAAAACCCGAAGTGTTAAACTCAAAAACTTCAACTTTGGATGTTTTAATTTGAAGTACAGTTTTGAATCTAAATTTCAATGACCTTGAAAAATATTTGTGAACTGGGAAATGACCGAGAATTTTTTCCTCGATTAAAACGGCCACCCTGAAATTATTTTTGTGTAGTGTTCAAGGTCACAAGTAAGAATGGAAAATTGAAAATAATGAAAATTCTTTTTTGCAACACCCACCTCTAAAGTTGACGTTTTCATGCTTCTAAATTGTGCCTAAAGGACTTTATTTGAGCAGACTGTGCGAATAATTTTCGCGCATGCGCAGTTTGAGGATGGCTTACTTTAGGCACTGGTGAAAAAGCTGCGCATGCGCACTTTCGAGATTAGGTACTTTAGACACTGGCATAGGTAACTTTAAACACTGGTGTTGGAATCTTCTTGAAATAAATTTAGATTTAGCTTTAACAAATGTTTTAATGATTGAAGTATTAGATACTTATACCGGTATAATGTTTTATTAATTAATTTCCTGTCAGACCTAAGAGAACATTTTTGACTATGATTGTACACTCCGCATAGAAAAATTGTGTATACAGACGAGTACACACTTGCTGCTCAAGATCTGAGCGTAGACGCAGCAACGTCGCACTTTTCATGGTGTCTGCTTTGACAGTTGTGCTCTTTGACTGCAAATGAAAAGGTGAAATTTGTTGAAAATGTCAAATCGATTAGAAGTTAAAGGTAAATTTATGAAAAAGAAAGTTTTTCATAAAAGATTGAAAGCCGCGGCGCATGCGTTAGACCCGCTAGGCGCTCCGACAGCGTTGCTGGATGGCTACCACGTGCTTGTTTCATTTTTCGAAAAGTTCAAAATTCTCAAACTTTGCATACCTCTCATTTTCAAACTAAGAGGACAAAAATTCTGAAATTTTTTAAAAATCTTCATGAAACCCCCTTCTAAAATATATTAGTTAAAAAAAACGATAAGAATAGTTCACGAGTTAAAGTTAGAAATGTAACATTTTCCTATGCTTGGGATAGGCTGTACGTGTATAAGGGTTCAACTTTGATTTTTATTATATCAGGGAGGAGAATATTTTTTAAATTTCGCAAACGTTCAGATAAAATTCCAAAGAACCAATAGTCAAAGTTTATACAATTTGGTAAGAAAAGTGTGTTCGTTCGAACTTGATTGGCCAATCAAGTCTTTTATTAAAAAACCCGGGAGGACGAAAAGCAAAATCGGATTGGTATTATATCTATTGTCCCTATTGATGTTATTAGAGTGTTTTAAGATTTCGATTGCTTTTCTATGTTTTCTTGGAAAAATATTGCATGGTTTCGCGATGACGGTTGTTTTGCCAAATAGAATGTTATGTCCTGTTTCGATATGATGCTCAGCTAGTGCTGATTGCGTGAAATGTTTTAGCCTGACTTTACTCTCGTGCTCCTTCACACGTTGGCTCACCACTGTCCCGGTTTCTCCAATATAGACTTTGCCACAAGAACAAGGGATTTTATATACTCTCGGATCACTGAGAGGTGCCTTTTTATTTTTAGGGTTTAGAAGTTGTCCTATTTTCGCAGGTGGTTTAAATATGGTTTGGATGTTGTGTTTGCTGAGAATTGTTCCTATTTGAATGTAGGGTAGGATGGTGGTCGTTTTTCTCTCTCTTTCTTTAGTAGGTTGTGTTGACTTGTTTTATTGAGTGTACTTTCTTATTGCTTTATCAATTTTTTTGCTTGTATAATCGCTTTGTATTATGATTTGTTTAACGTTTTGTAATTTCTTTTGTAAGTTATCTTCACCTGTTATGGAGACAGCTCTGTATAGAAGGGAGTTGATGACCGATTGCTTTTCAGATGGGTGGTGGTGGGAGGACGCATGTAGGTATCTGTTTCTATGGGTGGGTTTTCTGTAAACTTCATGTCCTAATGTGTTATCAGATCTTTTGTAAACTAGTACGTCTAAGAAAGGCAATTTTCCGTTTTGTCCAATTTCCATGGTGAACTGGATATCAGGGTGTAATCGATTGATGAAATGGGAAAACTTGTGTAGTTCATCTAATCCATGTCTCCGGATGACAAAAGTGTCGTCAACGTAACGGCACCAAAATTCCGGTTTAGGCTTGGATTGGTTGAAGATTTTATTTTTTAGATTTTCCAGAAAGATGTTGGCTATTACAGGTAAGATTGGAGATTCCATTGCTGCTCCTGAGGTTTGTTTGTAGAATTGGTTATTGAAAGAGAAATAAGTATTATTGAGACAGTGTTCTATTAAAGGTATGAGATCGGAGGGGAAGTTTACAAAGGATTTATGAATATCGATTGTATCAGAGATTGGTACTTTCGTAAAGAGAGATACTACGTCGAAACTCACTAGGATTTATTGCTGACGCTCGATCTCAGTTGAATGTTGTTTTTGTGGATTTTGGGAGTCCGTAAAGTTTTGGAGAGATGGGATTAGTAGGTAATAATTTAGATATTGTTTTGCTGTCAAGTTTAGAGTCTTTTAGAAGGGTTTTTGTTTTGCTGACTATTCTTTTTGTGGAGTCTTTTTTAAGTTTTTTATATGTATCGTCAGTTAGAAGGTCCATGATTTTGTTGTTATAGTTCTCTTTATTCATTATTGCTGTTGTGTTTCCTTTTTCTGCGGGTAATATTATGATGTCTTCATTCCGATTGAGTTCTTTAATTGATGTTTTTTCCTGTTTTGTTAAGTTTGACGAGGGAAGTTGGACTTGGCGTAAGATGTTGGCCGTCCTACGCCTTATGTCATTCGCTTTTTCGGGTGGAAGGGTATATATTGTGGATTCCAAATTACTGATGATTTCTTCTTTCGGGATTTTAGACGGAGCTACTGCAAAATCATGTCCTTTAGATAAGGTTGAAATCATTTCATTACTGAGAGGATGGTTAGAGATGTTTTTTACTGTGTTAGTGGTGTGTGCCTTACTGGAAGTAATTTGTCAAATTTTATTGTTTGTTTTTGAGACCAAATATCAAATCTGTGAGTGATTGATAGAAAAATGTGAAGTTTTAATAGTTTTTTGGAGGTAGCGTGGTAGCGCTTGGGGTAGCTAAAGATGTTAGTATCTTAGCTTAAGAAGACCTGAGCTTAGTAAAAGTGTTAGTTTTAGTAAGAAATCTCCCCGTAGAGTTCTTTGATAATGTATTTAATGCTTTCACGATGATTCATTATAATAAATTTAAAGGAGGTTTTTCGGGTTTCAATCGTGTGCAAAACTACGTAAAGTGACGTGAACATTGCAGTTCACTTCTTCAGGGCTAACCTGAAACTGAAGTTTCAGGTTATGTTATTTTTATATATTCTCTACGATGCCTATGATTGGCCAGAGCTCCCCACCGTGGGGACTTTTTTTAATAAAGAAAAAATTACTTTTTTGGATTCGGCTAAATTAACATTTATTTCTAAAAAGTTGAAAATTTTGTTACATGAAAAGTCACAAAAGTAGCAAAAGTCATAAAAATTATAATTAAAAAAAATTAGTTTTGAAAATATAAAATGATCATGTATTATTTTAATTTAAACTAAATAAGTTGTAGCGTCGTGGGTGTGGTGGGCCCACGTTGGTAGTAAATATCCACCTAGAAACACTACCCGAATTGGGTAGTGAGGCAATGAACTTTCGAGTTCGAACTGCTAATCTATGTATGTTGTATGTAAATAAGTTGTAGGCAAAAGATTTTTGCATTTTTTAAAAAATCAAAAAAATTAATTCCTTTATTCAGCAGGAATTTTTCTTCATAATTTTCAATTTTGTATTCTTACTTGCTACCTGAAACATTAAAAAAACACTTTTAAATTCAAACATCCAAATTCTAAAGTTTCAAATTTAAATGCATGAACGCTATAGCATAGGCTATATAGTTTTCAAAATAGAAAATTCACAGTTTTCAAACTCTAGAAATTAAAAAATGTATTTCTTTTGCTCAAAATTAAGAGTTTTATATTTAGAAGAATGAAAATTTGGCAGATTCAAAATGAAATATTAAAAATTCTTTAAAAAAAATGGGAACATTTGAGGGTTAATATTTGTTAATTAGATATCTTTAAAATTATAAACTTTAATTTTCAATCTACAAAACTGAAAAAACTTTTGAAATTTGTAAGACAATATCATAATTAAACATGTCGAAATGAAGCATTCAAAATTAGTAGTTGAATACTAATGCATATTCAAAATGTAACTATTGCACTATATAATAAAGTCAATTTTAAATTTTGAAAAATTTAAAAATTCTGAAGAAGCATTGAACACTGAATATTTTTCAAGTAGCTTCCCAATTTTCCATGCCTCTTTACAAATTAATCTGTGAAGAAAATAAAATAAATTTGCCTTAAAAAAAACATACGAGAACTAGACGTTCAAAATTTAATTATTATAAATTTCTTATCTGGTAATATTTTTTAAGTGAATAAACTATACATACATACAATTTTTTTCATAAAAATAGTTGATAACAGCAACGATTGGAGATCGTTATCCAATTCTCCTGACAAAGTTTGAATATTAGTTTTCGGACGTGTATTTGACATATTGATAGATTGAAGTTTGTATGTCGAAAAATAGCCTAATAGTGTATTTGATAATTGAGTATGTTTAAATAACCATCATTAATTGTTACAGGACGAGCAAATATAGAATAGAATTTTATATCAACATGTACATCCTTATTGTACTTTGACATAAACCATATTTGTACCTTCTTAGTAATACTTAACGCTAAGAAAATTGCTTAATATTGTCGCTTGATATTCTCCCTTTGATGAGCCTTATTCTGGATAATTGAATCAATAAAAACATTAGTATTTAAATTTATACAATATATGGGGACGGCGATTTGTCAAGCTCAGCTTAGAGGGCAGCACCGTGAGTGGAGATTTACCTTGTACACAGACACAAGGCATTATCTACAGTTTCCTTAGTTTTTTGTTATTTGCTTCTTTATTTTTACACCCAATTGCCGCATGCACACCTGGCATTTCGAAAATATTGCTTTAAGCTAACACCTCAACCCTGCGTTAGGAAGGACTGATATAATTCGAATAGCAGACGTTACCACCGTTGGAACCGTCATCTTGTGTGTCTCCACGCGCACTCGCGACCCTAGCGACCACGAGTGTCAGTCGCCGTCCCCATAGCTTAACTAAAGTTGGTTAACAGTCTGTTTTTTTCAATCGTCACTTATAATCTCATCTTTCATTATCTCGTCGCTTACTTCTTCTTTGGAAAATTTCTCAAATTGGCTCGCATATCTGCAGAGACTGATACTCAGTTTCCCCGACAAAGTGTTACATAACTTTTCCACTAAATGGGGTCCATACCGATCTCCCACCCATTTCTTTTCAGTTTTTTCCTTAGCTTTCCTGCACCTTCAAATGTGTTCCATGTTTCTAGCATCCTTCCTTGGATTCCAATGTTGTGCAATTTTTGATAGAGAAGTTCTCTATCCACCGTATCAAACGCCTTCTTTAAATCAATGAATGTAGTATATAATTTTCCTTTTTCTCGCTTTAGACGGTTATTAATCAACGCGTTTAGGACAAATATATGGTCCCTGGTCTATTCCTTATTTTTCCGGTTATCCAAAATCCATTTAGAATACGATGCATCTCCTGAACCCAAACTTTCGGTATTCCTTTAATGAATTCGTTGGGGACACCATCTTCTACCGGGGCGTTTCCTGCTTTCATTTCTTTAAATATTTCTAACCATCTCTTTCGAATGTTATCTCCTTATCTAGTTCATTCGTTTCTTCGTTCTCTTTTTTGTCCTAACCTTCAGCCCTTTCCTGCCTTCTGCGTCACTCCTCCCTGCATCTTCCTCTGTCTTTTCTGTTGCCAGTAATTTTTCGAAGTGCTTTTTCCATTTATCTTTGCCCCCCCCCCCCCCCCAAGCTGGAATGTATTTCACCGGGACAAAGTTTTGGGCAGATAGTTCAAGGCCCTGTCGCTGGGGCTCTATATTCGCCACACACACAAAAAAACGTTGTGTCACCAATGTCCCCAGCTAGGCCGCACACAAGCTCAATATTTTTAGAACTGTCAAAAATGATAAACCACTAAAAATAATTCATCAATTATATTTTTTCATGTCGTGCAGAGCAGGAAGTGCATTTTGTAAAACCCGCAATGTCAATTCTGGTAAATATATATTTTAATTTAAAAAATCTTGTGGCAAAATGGAGAAGAAATGATCAAAAATAGTACTGACGTTACCATAACCCTACATCGCTCATAAATTTTACAGAAAGGCTAACGATTTCTCCAGTAAATTCATTTATGTTATTTCTTCACGATCAATAAAAGAACATTATTCAGTAATTTTTATAATATCCATAAAATTTCCTTAAATTATAGTATTTACTTTTTAGAGAACTATATTGCGAATTTTATAAAATGCACATCCTTATCTCCACACCGTCAACAAATATATTTATTTAATATTATTATTAACTGTTTTGTTCATAATCGTGATGAAATTAATATTAATGAATTTACTGGCTAAATCAACAGCCCTTTTTTAAAATTTAAGAGAGGGATGAAGGGTTATGATATAACGTCAGTGCTATTTGAAACAAATGTTTTTCTCAATTTTTCGAGAATATTTGGTTAAATTAATATTCAGCTTCTACAAAATTGATATTGTGTGTTTAAAAAATGCACTTACTGCTCTCCACACCATTAAAAATATATTTAATAATTAATTAAAAAATTATGATTAATTATACCATAAAGCCATTTCCCTTTCGGTGTAAGCGTGACTCACTCGGTTACTTATTTAAATAACACTTTCGTTCCGCAACACTGCTCCGACCCAGGTTGTTGATCAATATCTCTAGTGATCACCCCAAGTGAAGAGCCTCACAAAGTCATCATGTGAAGCTCCCCACTCGGGCCCATTAGTATCAAAGGTCTTTTGTTTTAGGCGTCATTCACTCTACTGACACTCTTTTTATAAACTATTTGTCGCCACACATGGCATAACTCTCTAGCTTCCTTCACGTCCATGCATTTTTTCATGCAATATCTTGTGTTTCTACGGCTTCTTATCTCATTACTCACTTTGTCCATCAGTGTTTTGCCGCATATCGCGCGCAGGAATTTCATGTTAAGCGCGTTAATTTTACTCTTATCCTTTTCCTGATAGGTCCGCGTCTCGCTATCGTATAGCTCAGTCGGTATAGATATAGAATTATGTATTGCCCTTCTAGCTTTGTTTGATATATTTTTACTTCCGAAAATGGGCCATGTTCTACCGATAACCTTCTTACCCTCCTTTATACGCCTATCTAGCTCCCCATCTATCTTTACGTCACTTCTGAATAGGCTAAGATGATATATGTACTTATCAACTTGTTCTATTCTTTCATCAATAAGGACAATGTTGCATATTGTTTTTTCACCTTTTCCTTCAAACACCATAATTTTTGTTTTGTTTGCGTGAATTTTGAGGCCCATGTTCTTCATGCTTGTATTCAGCTTAATCAACATTCTTTGCAAGTCTTCGATTGACTCTGTCATAACAACCTTAAAATCTGCGAAAACTAATCCACGTACCCTTACTGTCTCGAAACAAAGTTCCCAAAGTTTACTTCTATCCACTTTGTCAAACGCTTTTTCTAGGTCAACATATGCACAGAAAACCTTTTTCCTTACTCTGAAACTTTTTTCTGTGATCTGTTTTAAGCTAAATATTTGCTCCGTGCATGATCTTCCTGGCATAAATCCACTTCGGACTTTCCATATATTTTCTTGTGTTATTTTCATTACCCTACGAATAAGTATTTTTGAATATATTTTACTTACGGTACTTAATGAAGCTGATCCCTCTGTAATTATTGCAGTAGCTTTCATCTCGCTTTCCTTTGTATATTGGTACGATAATCGCTTTTTTCCAATTGTCTGGGACTTCTCCCATCTTGATACATAAATTTATCAATTCGCATAACCTGTGAGGTATGTACTCGCCACTGTATTTAAGCATTTCAGCGTTAATACTGTTTACACCAGCAGCTTTACCTTTTTTTAAGTTCTTAATTATATCCCTAACCTGAGTAACACATACTTTCTTAATTGAGTTTCCTAATGCATCGGGTTCTATATCGCAGTTGTGGTGTCATATAGCATTTCACCTTTGATATTTCTCATGCTGACAAACTCTGTACTTTCATTTCCTTTCATCCTTCTTTTCTTCTTCTGTTCTGATTTTATATTTAATTTCCTTGACTAGTCGTTTAACTTTCCTCTTTTTGTGTCTGTAATCATTTCCAAGTCTATTTCTCTCCTCATCGTTAAGACCTGTGATGTTAACGTTCTGTTGTACGCTTCTTTCTTTTCTTGTCGGGCTGCCTGAATATTATCATTCCACCGTGCATCACCAGACATTCTTCCTACAACCGCAGTACCATATACTTCACTCCTAACAATGACATCCTCAAACAAAGCCGATGTGCCCTCTATATTTTTATTATCTATTAGCGCCTTTCAAGTTGCCTGATCTATGCGTTCGTTTATCTTATTCTGAAAATCTATTCGAACTTCCGGTTTCTGTAAATTCTCAGTCTTGATTCGCGTTTGTTTCGTTTTTTTGGTTCTCTTTCTTCTCCATCCCTGACCTAAGTTTATTTTGGAGACCAGAAGGTAATGATCAGTATTGCATTCAGAACCCCTCATGACCCTTGTATCTTTCACTAGCTCTTTTAGTCTTTCATCCGCAACAACAAAGTCAATTATGCTGTGGCTATTTCCTTTACACCAGGTGTACATGTGGATCATTTCATGCCTAAACCAAGTATTTGTAATAAATAAGCCCTTTCCTGAACATAAGGTAACTAATCTTTTCCCGTTATCATTTTCTCTTGTATCCCCAAAATTACCTAGCACCCTTACTGTATCCTGACGTTGGACGCCGACCCAGCCATTCATATATCCTAGCAGAATGATTCTTTCACCATGATCGCAAGTTCTTATTGTATTATTAGTTTAGGGTATCAAGAAAGTATGTATGTAATGTATTTCCAATAACTCTTTTCTACGATACTTTGCAAATATATAATAATTATTAATTATTTTAACAATTTTCATAAACATATTCAGAGTTTGGCTATTTTTCAAGGAATAGGTACAGTTTGTTTACAAAGTCAACTATGAATGTCTTTCTGATTAAACTTTTCTATGTTGCTTCGTACATTCACAATAATTATTAATAATTTAAACAATTTGCATAAACAAATTCAGAGTTTGGCTATTTCTCAACGTATAGGGTCAATTTTTTTTACAGAATTAACTAAGAATATCCTTCCGATGACTCTTTTCTATGAAGCTTTGCAAATTTATAAGAATTATCAATTATTTCAACAAATTAAGAGTTTGGCCACGTTCCATTGAAAAGAGCTCAATTTGTTTACGGAAGCAAGAAAGTACGTATTTCCAATAAGACTTTCCTACATTACTTTGCACATTTACAATAATTATTATTTATTTAAACAGTGTTCATAAACATATTCAGAGTTTGGGTATTTTTCAAGGAATAGGCACAATTTGTTTACGAAGGCAACTAAGAATATCTTTCCGATAACTCTTTTCTATGTTGCTTTATAAATTTACAAGAATTATTAATTATTTAAACAATTTTGATTAAAAAATTAGGAGTTTGGCTATTTCTCAACGAATATGCCCAATTTTTTGCAGAATTAAGTAAGGATATCTTTCAGATAATTTCAGATCAATTATTCAAAGAATTTCCATAAACGAATAAGCTCAATTTCTTTACAGAGTCAACTAAAAATGTCTTTCCGATGACTCTTTTCTATATTGCTTTGCAAGTTTACAAGAATTAATAATAATTTAAACAATTTTCATACATAAATTTAAAGTTTGACTATTTTTTAACAAATAGGTAGAGTTTGGCTATTTTTTGACAAATATGCTAATTTTTTTTACAGAATTAGCTAAGAATATCTTTCCAATGACTTTTTTGTGTGATGCTTTGCAAATATACAATAATATTAATTATTTCAACAATTTTCCTAAAAATATTCAGAGTTTGTCTATTTTCCAAGGAATAGGCAGAATTTCTTTACGGAGTCAACTAGGAATGTCTTTTCGATTACTATTTTATAGGTTGCTTTGTAAATTTACAAGAATTATTATTTTTAATATCATTATTTTTAACGAATTGGCTCAATTTGTTTACAGAAACAAAAAGAATGTATTAAAAATAAGTCTTTCCTATGTTAGTTTGCAAATTTACAATAATTGTTAATTATTGTAACAATTTTCATAAACATATTCAGAGTTTGGCTGTTTTTCAAGGAATAGGCTCAATTTGTTTACGAATTCAACTAAGAATATCTTTCTGATTAAACTTTTCTATGTTGCTTTGTAAATTGACAATAATTTTCAATTATTTAAACAATTTCAAATAAAAAACTGAGAGTTTGGCTATTTTTTAACAAATAGGCTCCATTTTTCATAGAATTAAGTGAGAATATCTTCTCCAGTGACTTTTTGCTATAATGATCTGCAAATTTCAAAGAATGAATCATTATTTAAACAATTTTGATAAACAAATCAAGAGTTTGGCTACTTTTTAATTTTTGTTTACAGAGTCAACTAACATTGTCTTTCCGATGACTCTTTACAATGTTTTGTAAATTTACAAGAATTATTAATTATTTAAACAATTTCTGTTGAAAATTCAGAGTTTGGCTATTTTTCAACGAATAGGCTCAATTCTTTGCAGAATTGGATAAGAATATTTTTCCGGTGACATTTTTCTATAATGCTCTGCAAATTTCAAAGAATTAATTATTATCTTAACAATGTTGATAAACAAATTAGGAGTTTGACCATTTTTCAACGAATAGGCTCAATTTTTTTACGAAATCAATAAAATAGTATATTACGACCGTTCTGGCCGTATACTATGTGTCGTATACTATTTTTCTTCATCCCCAGCCGAAAGTACGTTTAATAATTACCCTTAATTAATAAAATGCGTTGTCGGCTGCTAGTTCGGATGCTTTTTCATTTGTGGCCTGCTTCAGCACGCGCGCCACCTCGCGTAGCGCCGTTGCTGCTCTCGGGTCAGCTGAGCGGATGCATGGGATTCGGTCGCCCGCCCGACTTTTGCAAAGCCGAGGCGGAGCCGAGGTTTTGCTGATCGGGGCGGGTATCAAAAACACATATTTATTTGTAATACTTCTTCCTCGTCCGCCAGACGAGGAAGAAGCTTTTTTGAGGTCTTGGGCCGTCTTTTTATACACAAAAATCGCAACGACACTAATCGATCGGTTTTGAGGTTGAACACACCGACGGTCTCTTTTTTCCATTCACCTGTCAAGATTTTTCAGAGGCTAAGTACACAATAACACAATACTGAGCGTTGTTACGTCAGGTTGCTACGTCAGCGAGCCACAAAAATCTCGCAGCCAGTCAGAGATCGTGTTAACTCTAGCAAGCCACAAAAGCCACTGTTTCCGGACAGAAATGCTCCCGGAAAGATGTACTTTCGGCTAGGAGATGAAGAAAAATGTTTTTCAAGTAACTCTTGCCTATGTATGATACTTTGAAAATTTACAATAATTATTAATTATTTAAACATGTTTATCAACATATCCAGAGTTTAGCTATTTTTCAAGGAATAGGCACAATTTGTTTACGGAGTCAACTAAGTATGTCTTTGCGAAGACTCTTTTTCTAGGTTGCTTCACAAATTCATATTTTGTCTATTTTCAAAAAATAGGCTGAATTTTTGTATACAATTAACCAAAAATATCTTTCCGATTACTTTTTTCTATGATGCTATGAAAAGTCTTTCTGATGACTCTTTTCGATGTTGCTTTGTAGATTTGCAAGAATTAGTAATGATTTAAACCATTTTCATTAAAAAATTTAGAATTTGGTTATGCTTTAACAAATAGGCTACATTATTTACAGAATTAACTAAGAATATCTTTCCGATGACTGTTATCTATGTTGCTTTGTAAATTGAAAATAATTTTCAATTATTTAAACAATTTCAAATAAAAAACTGAGAGTTTGGCTATTTTTTAACGAATAGGCTCCATTTTTCATAGAATTAAGTGAGAATATCTTCTCCAGTGACTTTTTGCTATAATGATCTGCAAATTTCAAAGAATGAATCATTATTTAAACAATTTTGATAAACAAATCAAGAGTTTGGCTACTTTTTAATTTTTGTTTACGGAGTCAACTAACATTGTCTTTCCGATGACTCTTTACTATGTTTTGTAAATTTACAAGAATTATTAATTATTTAAACAATTTCTATTGAAAAATTTAGAGTTTGGCTATTTTGCAACGAATAGGCTCAATTTTTTGCAGAATTGGATAAGAATATTTTTCCGGTGACATTTTTCTATAATGCTCTGCAAATTTCAAAGAATTAATTATTATCTTAACAATGTTGATAAACAAATTAGGAGTTTGACCATGTTTCAACGAATAGGCTCAATTTTTTTACGGAATCAATAAAAAATGTTTTTCAAGTAACTCTTGCCTATGTATGATACTTTGAAAATTTACAATAATTATTAATTATTTAAACATGTTTATCAACATATCCAGAGTTTAGCTATTTTTCAAGGAATAGGCACAATTTGTTTACGGAGTCAACTAAGTATGTCTTTGCGAAGACTCTTTTTCTCGGTTGCTTCACAAATTCATATTTTGTCTATTTTCAACGAATAGGCTGAATTTTTGTATACAATTAACCAAAAATATCTTTCCGATTACTTTTTTCTATGATGCTATGAAAAGTCTTTCTGATGACTCTTTTCGATGTTGCTTTGTAAATTTGCAAGAATTAATAATGATTTAAACCATTTTCATAAAAAAATTTAGAATTTGGCTATGTTTTAACAAATAGGCTACATTTTTTTACAGAATTAACTAAGAATATCATTTCGATGACTTTTTTGTATGATGCTTTGCAAATTTCAAAGAATTATTATTTATTTAAACAATTTTCATAAACATATTCAGAGTTTGGGTATTTTTCAAGGAATAGACACAATTTGTTTACGGAGTCAACTAACAATGTCTTTCTGATGACTCTGTTTTATGTTGCTTTGTCAATTTAAAAGAATTATTAATTATTTAAACCATTTACATGAACAAATTCAGATTTTGGTTATTTATCAACCAATAGGCTACATTTTTTTACAGAATTGACTAAGAATATATTTCCGATAGATTTTTTCTGTGATACTTTGTAAATTCCCAAGTATTATTAATCATTTAAACAATTTTTATCAGCAAATAGGAGGCAACTAAGAATGTCTTTTCGAGGACTATTTCCTATGATACTTCGCAAATTTATAATAATTATTAATCATTTAAACAATTTTCCTAAACATATTCAGAGTTTGTCTATTTTCAAAGGAATAGGCTCAATTTTTATACGGAAGCAACATAGTATGTATTTCAAATAAGAATTTCGTACTTTAATTTGCACATTCACAATAATTATTCATTATTCAAATATTTTTCATAAACATATTCAGAGTTTGGGTATTTTTCAAGGAATAGACACAATTTGTTTACGGAGTCAACTAAGATTGTCTTTCCGATGCTCTTTTCTATGTTGTTTTGTAAATTTACAAGAATTATTAATTATTTAAACAACTTTCATTAAAAAATCAGAAATTGGCTATTTTTCAACGAATAGGGTGAATTTTTTACAGAATCAACTAAGAATATCTTTCCAATGACTTCTTTCTAGTATGCTCTTCAAATTTCCAAGATTTATTAATTATTTAGAATATTTTCATGAGCAAATGAAGAGTTTGGCAATTTGTCGAAGAAACCCTCCCGTCAAACTTCCTGCTCGACATACACAACTCGGTCGTATACGTCGCAGATGGTCATCCATCCGCGCGCGCTCGAAATGGCTTGACATCTGGACTCTTCTCGAGTCGAGATCATGTACTGTGTATTTCTATGAAAATTTATACGCGCCGACAGTTTAGAGGTTTTTTCCAAAGTTGCATGAAAATGTTTAGAGTTGTAAAATAAAATTATTTATTCGGCATCGTGAGAGGGTACCCATGCGAAGCCGTGTACAAATCAAAATTATTGCAGCAAAAATTAATTTAATGGTATTTTATTAAACTTCATTTCCAAATCAAATAATTACATGTCAAATAATTACATGCAAATAAATTGGTCGTGCGCGGAGCGCGCGTTTGAGGCTCTAGTTTTTTCAAAAAATAAATAGGATGCGACTGTCTTTTTTGTTTTGTTTTAAAGGGTCAACTGTCACGGTCATTCAAAAGAATTTTGTGTGTGTGGCAAATGTAGCGCCTCAGCGACAGTGATTTGAATTATCTGCCCAAAACTTTGTCCCGGTAAAATACATTCCAGCTTGGGGGCCCTGATTCATCTTTGCCGATTCAGCCCCTCCAATTCTTGTCCTTTCTTTCTTTTTTCTTCCTGTTTTTTAATTCCCTAAGCTTCTTTTTCTCCTTTGCTAACAAATCCCTTTCCTCTTCCCCTTTTGTTTGATAAAATTTTTTAATGAACGCCGTACAATTTTTCTTTGGTTCTTGCACTCCTCGTCGTACCACTATTCTCCAACTCCACTCGACTTTTTCTCCTCCTTGAATACTAAACCTGCTGCCTTTGCAGCTAGCCAAATACTATCCCTACATTTATCGCACCTATCTTCTTTTTTGCTCCCCTTGATTTTTTCTTTGAATGATTCTTCTTTTTCGCTATTCCATATTAACTTTTTCCTCCCTACCACCACCCCTCCATCGACCAAACCTTTTGGCCCATCTACTTCTATTTTAAATTCCACGGGTAAGTGATCGGGTTCTATTCTCGTTGGGGTTTTAATTTCTTTAATTGGGCAAACCTCTTCGTTCTCCTAGACTATAACATAGTATAGCACTGAGTCTCCGTCACAACAGAAATGCTTCCATTTACGCCCTGAATCGCCCTTAGTTCTACCATTTAATATCCTTAAACCAAAGTCCTCACACATCCCTAGTATGTTTTCCCTTCTGCGTTTAATACTTTATCTTCGGACTTTCTCACGTTTGAGTACCCGCTATTTACTTCCCCCGCGTTGTAAACTACACCTCCACACTCTTCCCCTCTCTACCATTCAGGGACGATCAAATATCGATGGGTCCTAAAAGAAAGTACGCAACTCACGGTGACGGATAGAATCTATGTAACTCGCGTTGACAAATAGAATCTACGCAATTCGCAGGGACGAATAGAAAATACGCAACTCGCGGTGGCGGATACAAACAAGATAACTTCATTTTTTCGGATTTTGAGTTACCGTCACAAACTGTTGGAGTGTGTTGAAAGCTGTAATAAAAACGCTTCAATTTTTCTATTGATTGATTAAAAGCGTATCAATTAATGTTTAACAAATTCACGCAACTCGTTTTTGCACGTGGATTCCGTGTTGAATGTACGTAACTCTGCTAAAATAGTTCTGACCTTCTGCGTGGCGCCAGGTTTGCTGTAATTGATTTGCATTTATTATAATAAATCTAACATCAAGCGACATAATATAATCAGATATTATGTAGAATAATGTTTATAATTAATAAACAGTGTGGTATTAAAAATGAAACTTACATGATATGGAAGTTCTGGAGGAGAAGGAAAAGTCGACAATTTCGTCACTTTCATTGGAAGGTGAGTATAAACGTCAAGTAACCTAAAATACTGAGTTAAAAAAAATAAACAGGTAATTTAATATTCATAAAAAAGGAAGAAAAACAAATATGCAAGTAATTAATTGCTTATAAATAAATAAACAAATGTGAAACTTCTAACATTTTTGAGGTTAGAGCAAGCACCACACTATTGCAATTATATAGAAAACATCACTAACTGTTTTAAACATAAAGTTCAGGTCATACTTCATTTTGCGATGATGATAGAATCCCTAGGAAATAGCACATTGTGATACAAGTTTGGAAAAGCGGACTTTTGATGAAGGTTGTGATGTCAACTACACAACCTTCATGGATGTCCGCCTTTTTGCATGAGTTTCACATACTACGTTTTATAAGAAATGCAGAAAAAGTCCTATTGTAGAGAAGTATGCAGAAACCCCCCTAAAGGAAAAAAAAATACTTTCTATGTTTCGCATATCTATAAGCAAAAAAAGAAATAATTTTAAATATCTATCAAGATCTGACATATATGCAAAAAAAAAAATAATTTAAACATGTTTCCGCACCAAAAAATATTTCCGAAATGTATTAGAAATAAATTGAAGAATAATAATGGTAAACAGAATAATTAAAAATATTTATTTATGTAGAGAACAAGTTTTTTTAAGTCCCAAAGAGTTATTTGCTAAAAGTGTTACGATTCGAACTCATTTTTATATTTTCACATCAAAACAAATAACTGAGCACGACTAGAAAATGGCTGACCGTAATTCTCACTCTTTGTCGTAGGTAACCAAAGTATACAAAAAGTGTCTAGCGTGTTAAAAAAGTATGCGAAAAAGGTAACCAGTGTGTCGAAAGGAAACTATGGTTGATTTACACATGCGCAGTACTTTTTTTCATACCTTACTAAAAAGTGTCACTTTTGGCATATTTTTCAGTTCGAAAAGAGGGCCTTTTTGTGCATGTCTTATAAAAATTAAATTATCTCTGAAATTATTACACTTGAATCGTAAAGACTAATTAAACTTTTAACACAGTCTCCTAAAAACTTGCATTTTGTTACTTGCGTAGTTTCTATCCGCTACCGCGAGTAATTTGTGGTTGATTCCTCTCCGGAAGAAAATGGTTTGAATTTAAAAAAAACTATTAATATTGATTACTTTTTTGTCTAAAAATTGTTGAAATTTAGTGCGCGTTAATTAATCGAATAATTTCAATCCCCAGGAAACAATTTTTTTTAAATTTGTTTACACCCTGGTAGACTACCACACCTTGAATAATGTGCAACCACATAGAACCACGCTAGACCCGCAATGAACTTTGTTGAACCCTCTTACACTCGAATAGATTTCCGCACCGGGCTTCATTATTTCTCGTTAGAACCCAGGTAGGCCCGGATATAGTGTCCAAGGATAACATACGGCCCAGGTAGACCGGGGTAGGTGTCGATGTGGGAAACAATCTGGATTCGATCGGTTTTTTTTTTTTGCGAGCGACCCGATCAAGAAAGTTGCACGTCAAGGGCTGCTCCAAAATAGTGACAGAAGCTCTGGCCTGTCCCTTTTTCCCACGTGAAAATTTTCCCGGGAATTGACTGAGAATCTCCCGGGAGTTTGCTCTCGGGAATCGAAGGGGAATTTCTCGGGAGTCCAGCAGGAATCTCTCGGGAATCAAGTGCGAAACTCTCGGAACGTCCAATCCGTGCACCAGGTGTATAAAATACATCTTCTCCGAGGAACAGAGATGTGCAAGACCCAGAATCAGACCGATATTTTCGGTTCTGGACTCCAGATCCACCAGTTTGCATTAGCAGACGCGATCCGAAAATTTCTGTCCGAGTCTCACAAATCCCCGATCCGGTATTATTAGGTTCGGGTCTCTAGCAGACCCGAACCGTTGCGCACTAGATTCATGTCGCATTTCCGAATGCGCAGTAGACTAATGTGGAATTAGTGGTTGCGCATCAGAGTTATATCGCACTTCCGGTTGCGCAGTAGAAGTATGTGGTATATTTTGTTGCGCACTAGAGTTAAATAGCACTACCAGCTGCGCGGTAGACTTTCGTGGCTTTTGTAGTTGCGCACTAGAGTTACATAGCACTTCCAGCTGCGCAGTAGACTTCCGTGGCATTTGTGGTTGCGCACTAAAGTTATGTTGCACTTCCAGATGCGCAGTAGACTTATGTGACATTTTTTATTTCGCAGTAGAGTTATGTTGGACTCCCGGCTGCGCGGTAGTGTATGTGGTATATTCAGTTGCGCGCTAGAGTTATATAGCACTACCGGCTGCGCAGTAGGCTTATGTGGAATATTTCGTTGCGCAATAGAGTTATATCGCAATTCCAGCTGCGCGGTAGACTTTTGTAGTATTTGTGGTTGCACACTAGAGTTATGTTGCACTTCCGACTGCGCAGTAGACTTATGTGTCATTTTTGGCTTTTCACTAGAGTTATGTTGCACTGCCGGCTGCTTAGAAGTATGTAATATATTAAAATGCGCACTCGAGTTATGTCGCACTTTCAACGGCCGGTAGACTTTTGTGGCATTTGTGTTTGCGCACTAAATTTATGTTGCGCTTCTGGCTGCGCAGTAGACTTATGTGGCATTGGTGGGTGCGCAATAGAGTTATGTTACGCACTATTATACAGCGTACCAATAAAATATATATGAGTATGCTACATAGTTGTAAGTGCGACGTACCTTTACTGCTCTAAAGCAGTCTACTGTACATCGCAAAGTGCAGCATAACTCTGGTGCACAACCACTAATGCCACAGAAGTTTACTGCGCAGAAGAAAGTGCCACAATACTCTAGTGCGCAACCACAAATGCCACATATGTCTACTGCGCATTCGGAAGTGCAAAATACCTTTAGTGCGCAACCACAAATGCCACAAAAGTTCACTGCGCAGTTGAAAGTGTCACATACCGCTAGTGCGCAGCAACAAATACCACATGAGATTATTGCGCATCCAGAAGTGCAACATAACATTAGTGCGCAACCAAAAATGCCACAAAAGTCTACTGCGCAGCCGGTAGTGCCATATAACTCTAGGGCGCAACTAAATATACCATATACTTCTACTGTGCAATTGGAAGTGCAACATAACTCTAGTGCGAAACTAAAAATGACACATAAGTCTACTGCGCATTCCGAAGTGCGACACGAATCTAGTACGCAACCATAAATTCCAAGTCTACTTCGCAGCCGGAAATGCGAAACCACATGCAATTACCTTCACATACCCCCGAAATCTTAAACTTGACCAAGTTCGGGCAGTGATCTCTAGTATTTTTCGGGTCGGGTCTACTAGAGACCTGAATGAAAAAACACCGGGTCTGGTATATCTGGCACAGATCCGATCTGACGATATTCAGGCGGCTCAACTATAGACATGATGCGAATAATACCGGATCGGGTATGTGAGAGACTCGGACAGAAATTTTCGGATCGGGTCTGCTATTGCAAACTGCTGGATTCGGACCCCAAAATATTGGTCCGGTTTCGGGTCTTGCACAACTCTGTTCCTGGGAGAAGATGTATTTTATACACCTGGTGCACGGATTGGACGTTCCAAGAGTTTTGCGCGCGACTCCTGAGAGATTTTTGCTGGACTCCCGAGAAATTCCCCTTCGATTCCCGAGACTATACTCCCGGGAGATTCTCGGTCAATTCCCGGGAAAATTTTACATGGGTTAGACTGAAGTTAAGGGTCATCTACTAGATGGCGCCACCGAAAGCACAGTTGTAATGAGTTGCGTTACGTGTAGTTGATAAGGTAAGTTTCCACTTTCGCACAGGGCGCACAGTGGGCTAAAGTGAAAAAGTTCGTGACAAAATCGTAGAAATTTTGACAGGGATGATCTAGAGGGATGAATTTTTTTTGAGATTTACAGATTAACAACTACAGAATGAAGGAAAAATACGGAAAAGCTGAAAATATATATTTTTTACCTTGAAAATCTAGGTTAAATTTGACATTTTTTGACAAAAAGTTGTATTATTGGATACCATGGGCGCTCAGATATTATATTACACATGTTACACATATATTCTAATAGATTTCGCCATGCCGAATCCAAATATGGGCTTTAAATCAGCCTCGGACTCCCTGTTTGTAAAAAAAATGCAATTGAATGATCTATTTTAAACCTTCATGGCATGAATGATTTCCACTAATGCAAATTTGACTATTTGTCGTACTCAAGGGGATTTGGGGTCGTCGAATTGGAATACAAAGTAAAAATGTCAAAATTCATAATGGCGGATCCAATATGGCGCACCAAAATTGTAAGACCGAGCTGATAAGACCGAAAATTACTGTACGGGGGGGGCGCCCGCCCCGCTGATTTCAAATCTAAATTCAAAATGTCAACATTCAAAATATCGGATCCAATATGGCGGAATGACATTGTGAGAATATAACCGATTTTATTAAAAATCGTTACTTAGGGTTTTTTTTTATATCGTCGATTTCAAATCTATAGTGAAAATTCAAAAATGTTAAATGTCTGATGTAATACTGCATCACGGAAACTTTCAGTTCCCCTCTAGCCTCAACCACCCGCCAATAGCACCACTCGATATAGTTTACCAACAGCCACTTGGAGCGCTGTAAGCAACTCTCGTCATACCCCTCGAGGCGCACTGATGGTAACTTAACTCGGAGAAGAACCATTTAGATTGAAAATAAATTACCAATTGAAACATTTCTAAATTTATAATAAACGTAAAATATCCACGATTTGCAAAACATGGTTATTTTAACAAATACCAAATCATGAATAACTTATAATACTGTTTCATATATTTCCTAATTATTTTAAATTTATTTCTTATAACTTACATTCTTTTATAAGTTATAATTATTTTTTACTCTACAATATTGTATTTTCATTCAAACTTATGAAATTTTCAGCGTAATATCTATGTATAGTTCTTTGATATTCTTTCGTATTTATTATTGTATTGTCTGCAATTTCTATGGATTTTTTAGACTATTCGTCTAATGAAGTTCTCGTATGTATTTTCTAATTTCTGAATTATCATACATATTCTAAAAAATGTTATAAAATGAGGATTAAAATTCCATGTAGTAGGAAAATTGTTCTTTCTGTTTTTGGATGTTAAGACAGCAGTTCTAAGCCAGATTAGGATTCGCATTTGCAAAAAAAAATTAGTAGAATAGAATTTCACTAGTGCATTCATAAAAAATGTCATGTTCCATAAAATCTATTTTAAAATAAACTGTGAACCGTTATAATTGATACAGCTTACTCGAAATATTTACGTACGTTATATGGTATAACATTAAAAATACAAATAATATATACTCTGTTCCCCGAGAGAAGGTCCTGAAGAACGACCAATTTTGGTTTTCTTCGCGTAGTCTATTGTTAAATTTGTTCAAGAAAGCGGGATTTGTTGACATGTTTCAGCCAATAGTTTACAACGTCTCGTCAAGCCGAATGCTAAATAGTCCCCAAACCCCCCGCGAGATTTTCGATTTAACAGGATTTACGGCTTGTAAGATGTAAATCTTCAATGGCAAATTTCATCTGTTAACTTCGTTCCATTTACTAAGTTACTAAATCGCAGGAAGATACATGTAGAGGGAGGCTTGTGAGACGTCGAAAGTCATTGCTTTCTCGCATTGACAGTGTAGCTTTTGCAGCGTGCAAAACACAGTGTGGTACAGTGCAAAATTTTTAACACTAAGTGATTCGCAATGCAGGAAGAAGGATTAACCGCCCCGCCTTTATCGCCAATCAAAAAGAACAAAAAGGAGAGGTATGTAACTCTATAATAAATAAGATTAAAGGAGAACTTCGTGGTTAAAAATTCATCTATTTCGTTGAAAAGTGTAACTACTTGGTCGAAATTTCATTTATTTGGTGGTAAATCTGTCCTTTTTTTGGTTGGAAAGTCATTTTGTTAGTGGAAGATTGAATAAATAGGTTGCAAATTCCTTTAAAAAATAAAAATTTGATTGGAATTTTTTTGCATTTTGTTGAAAATCAATCTTTTTTGGTAGAAAAGTTATTATTTTGCTTGAAAATTCATTTCTCGCATTGCAATTTTTTTGTAATTAAAAAGTAATTGTTAGTACCAATTTCATTTTCTCCCGGAAATTTATCTTTTTTGATAAACATTAGAACGTCGTGGTTAAAAATTCATCTGTTTTGTTGAAAAGCGTAACAACTTTGTTAAAACTTCATTTATTTGGTGGTAAATGTGTCCTTTCTTTGGCTGGAATTTCATTTATTTTGTAACAAATTGAAGAAATAGGTTGCAAATTCCATTAAGAAATAAAAATCGGACTGTAATTTCTTTCATTTTGTGGAAAATCAATCTTCCTTGATAAAGAAGTAATTCTTTTGCTTGAAACTTCATTTCTCGCATTGCAATTTTTTGTAATTAGAAAGTAAGTGTTAATACCAATTCCATTTTCTCCCGGCAATTTATCTTTTTTGATAAAAGTTTCAACTTCGTGGTTCAAAATTCATCTGTTTCGTTGAAAAGTGCAACAAAAGTGCTAGTTAAGAACTAATGTGTTAGTTTAAAAGCGTAGCTATTTTGTTCAAAATTCTTCTTGCTCGTTGCTGAAAATTAATTTGTTTAACTGAACATTTAACTATTCCATATTGGGTTGAACATTTCTCTTCTTTGGCTGAAAATTTCGCTGTATTGTTGATAATTTCTGTATTTTGTTTGAACTTTGTCTTTCGTGGTAGAATGTTAATCTTCTTGCAAAAAATTCTTCCTTTAAACAGACTAAGGAGATTAGACTGATTAGACGCACGATCAATGAGGAAACAGGAATTGGAGTAAGAACAATAAGAAATGCAATATTAGAGTACGAAAGGACGGGTGAAGTAAATTCACCAAATAGAAAGAAATTTAGAATTCAACTCACTGAAACCGTGGACGAAGAGTGACAGAAATGCAATAAGGAGAAAAGTTCACTCCTTCTATTTCAACAATGAGTTTTCCAATCTGGACATAGTTTTACAAGCAGTTAACGAAGATGATGATCTTCCAACTTTTAAAAGGATATCCTTATACAGACTCCTGAAAAAACTGAATTTTCAATACACCACGCGTAAGCGTAACAGCATGCTGACGGAGCGAGATGATTTACTCATTTGGGGCCGGAACTATCTGAGGGAAATCAAAAAGTTTCGCGAAGAGGGTCGAACGATATACTGTTTGGATGAAACGTGGCTGAATGCAGGCGACGTTTCCTCTTAAGCGTGGTTTGATGGATCCATGAAATCGGGTAAAGATGCCTTTCTTCGTGGTTTGACCACAGGAACACCAAATCTAACTGGCAAAGGCAAAAGGTTGATAATTTTGCACACTGGCAGCGAAGACGGTTTTGTGCCAGGAAGATTTTTGTGCTTCGAATCAAAGAAAAACTCTGCTGATTACCACGATGAGATGAACGGTGACACATTTCGAGAGTGGTTCGAAGAAATTTTACCGAATTTGGATGAGAATTGCGTTATTGTCATGGATAACGCACCTTATCATTCGTTGAAAGCGGAAAGAATCCCGAATAGCTCGTGGAAGAAAGAAGAAATTCAGAACTGGTTGCAAAGAAAGGGACACGAGGAGGACGCTACGATGATAAAAGCTGAACTCCTACTGGTAGTACAAACTTTCAAAGCGCAATTTGATAAATACGTCATCGACGAATTAGCGAAAGAATCACATAAAACAGTACTTCGATTACCCCCATATTTTTGCGAATAGAATCCGATCGAAATGGTATGGTCGATGGTGAAGGGATACGTGAAGAAGAACAATTTCACGTTCAAGGTAATGTATACGTAGACACACATGTAATCTATGCAATTTGCATTATGTCGCATTATATTCATGGGAAATTTATTTGTCCTTCAGGTAGCGGACATTGAGAAGTTAATCCATGAAGCAGTTGATCGAGTCACACCAGAGACATGGAGTAACTTCGTGCAACATGCAATCGCAGAAGAACAAAAATTCTGGGATGTCTCTGACCGTATCGACGCTATAGTGCAGCGGTTCCCAAACTTTTTTCGCACTTTCTGGGGAGCGGTAGGTTCGCCACCCTCAAATTTTTTCACAATACTGGAACCCAAGAGAGCTACTGGACGCCTGTCACTCGGACGCGGATGCTTGCTTAGCGCGACCTTCCCATTGTTAGAGAATTAGATCCGGTTGAGGAAAATGAACACTTGGTAAAATAATAATAAATCAAACTTGAAAAGGCTGCGTTAGATTTGTTAGATTATGACAAAAACTTTTTAAAAAGATAGAAGAAAATCGGATAATAACTTCAAGAGTTATCGCACTTTTGTTACAATGAGAGGTCCCATTTATATATTCACAAGATTTGTAAATGTTTCCTTCATTAGTGCAGATATCAACCGATTTTCAAGAACCTTTTTTTCATTTTCTTAAAATTATGTCACGGATTTCATTCAGCTAATTAAAATTTGATTAAGCCATGTCTTTATAATTTCAGTTATTGTAACTAGTCGTTATGTCATAACAATGAAAGGGTTATTCGTGGCAGGTATACGAAAGCAGCCGTCTGCTCGCAGCGGGGAGCCTGCCTCGGAGCCTGCCGAGCTACCGGGGTGGCATCCCTCTACCGGGCGGTAGGGTATCTACCCGCGGTAGTAGTTTGGGAAACGCTGCTATAGTGGATCGAATTCCCAATATCGTCATCAACGTCACAGGCGAAACCTCCAGCTCATCTCCTGCATCAAGTGACCACGAATGATTTACTATGCTAATTAATTTCAATGATCGTGAATAATTCTTTCTGAATTGTTCCATTTTTTCTTGCAGTCAAAAAGTTGTTCTTCGACACAGAATGACAAATATTGAGAATATTGCCATGATATAATTTAGAATTATCTTATTGCAATATTCGAATTATTTGTCATCATGAATCGAAAAGGAACAAGGCAATGTACAATTGATTGCATTTAATTGTACGTTCCTGTACACATGGTTTTAGTTTTTTGAATTTTTTGAAATTTTACCTCCCATAGGAGGGGGGGGGGGGATTCAATATATTTAATGCTTAAGATATAATACAATGTAATTTACATAATAATTTCAATAGTGTATATATAACTTTTGCTTCTTTTACTTTCAACTTTGAATTTTTTTTAAATTTAACTCCCACCGTGGGGGGGGGGGGTTAAATGTAAAAAATGTTGCATAACTGAAATTGCTGCTTGCTCTCTACTTTATTATAACAGGAAAAGTATTTGTTGAGAGCTCCAATTGCAATTAATCCATTTATGATTCAATATATTTAATGCTTAAGATTTAATACAATGCAATTTACATACAAATTTCAATAGTGTGAATGCATCATTTGCTTCTTTTACTTTCAACTTTGAATTTTTGTTAATTTCACCTCTTACCGGGGGGGGGGGGGGGTAAATGGAAAAAGTGTTGCATAACTGAAATTGCTGCTTGCTCTCTGATTTATTATAATAGGAAAAGTTTTTGTTGAGAGCTCCAATTGCAATTAATGCAATTATGATTCAATATATTTAATGCTTAAGATTTAATAGAATGTAATTTACATAATAATTGCAATAGCGTATATATAACTTTTGCTTCTTTTACTTTCAACTCTAATAACAAGTTAAATCAAATGTAATAATTGAATTCGTATTCGTAAATCGTACTTCGTTCAACTTCTTCATTGACCTACTATCTGCCACTTGCGTCGAGTCATTCATAGAGTATGTATGTATGTATACCATTAAGCCATTTCCCTTTCAGAGTAGGCGTGACACTACCCGATTCGGGTAGTGTTTCTAGGTGGATAGTTTCTTGTAGTAAATAACTACAAGTGTGGGCTCACCACACCCACGATGTGCCAACAGCACTCAGTTTTCTCGAATGGTCACCCATCCAAGTACTAACCGCGTCCAACGCTGCTTAACTTCAGTGATCTGACGAGAACTGGTTTTTTCAGCGTGGTATGGCTGTTGGCCATACAGTGATGGAGTGAAAAAGTCAACTGGCTACCGTTGTCCCCTGTCAGTCGAGAATTGCACGCGGTGAGGTCCTCTTCTTTTATGGCTAACATCTGGTAAAAATCTTTCAAAAAATTGCAGAAAGAAACCCAAGGAAAGTCATAAATATTCAACTCGGATCAAGGGTAAGGACACTCCTCCATCGAGAAACCACAAATCCCATGCGCGTCTGTAGGACCTTCTCTCGGGGAACAGAGTGTATATATATATATATATAATAAATTAATCTTAATAAAATAAATAAATCCCGCACAAAAGCGACCCGAGATATGAGGAGTGGTGTGACAATGCCGCTAAGAACTGATACATTGCTCTTCTTTTTGCTCGATTGTTAGTATAAAAGTCCTATTTTTTCAAGGTGTGTTTTAATTTTTTTTTAATATTCTCTTAAAATTAATTTCTCAAAATAAAAATCATTTAATTTTTCCAGCTCCCCCATTCTGTAAGGAAAAAAATGCGGCTATGTGTGCCGAAATTTCGGTACACGTAGCCACGGCCTATCTTGAAACCTTTCAAAATCCTTAGAAAGCTTCAAAATTTAATTTCAAAATCATCAAAAATCTACGTTTTCTTTTAAATTTTTTGAAATCTATTCAAATTATTTTCGAACTTTTTCCACAACTTTTAAACATGTTTCAAAAAGATTTCCAAATTATAAAATTCCTGACACTGTAAACTTCCCGAAATTATAAAATTTTCGATATCTGAAAATCCCGAGTTTGAAAATTCCCGAATAATAAAATTCCCGACAGCTTACAATATTATTAAATTTGAAAATTCCCGAATAATAAAATTTCAGACAGAAAATTGTTGAATTATAAAACATCCGAACTAGAAAATTCGCGAATTTAAACAATTAAAAAAATGTATTTTTAATCAATATTATTTATTTATTAAAAACACAATAATCAAATGTTTTTATCATAGAATTTTTGTTAATGTTTAAAGTTTTTAAAAATTATTCATTGATTTAAAAATAACAATAATTGTATGAAAATTGTATAAAAAATGATGATTTGTCTCGAAGTTTATTTCATTTTTTGAAATTAATAATTCGATTTTTGAGAACATTTTTTTGTAATTAAAAAAAATACAATGCAGATTTTCAAACAAAATTTTGTATCCAGAAATATATACATATATTTTTTTCAATCATTGTTATTTTAAATTAAAATTCGGGAATTTACCAATTCGGCAATCTAACAGTTGGAAATTTTATTTTTCGGGACTTTTCAATCGTCCCTTTCAGAATTTTTTAGTCGTCCCATATTTTTATACCTTCTCTTAAAATTATGTAATTTTTCAAAATAATAAGTCAAAATTTAATTTCGAAATCATCAAAAATATGAATTTTCTTTTAACAAATTTTTTCCAGTTAGGTAACACGTAGAACTGTAACATATATTTTTTGCAGAATTTTCGGCAGACAAGTTTTTGTTTTATTTCATTTTTTGAATTCATAAAAAATTACGATTTTTGACGAATTTTCGGCATAAGTGCATTTAATGTACCGTATTTGTGATCGATTATCAAATCGTAAAATAAAAAAAATGTTGTTCGAGCCACTGATTGAGAATATAATGTCAAAATTGCAAAATTCAAAATGACGGATTCAAAATGGCGGTTATATTAGTGCAAATTCGCAAGAATTAGGCAATAGCAAGAATTAGTTTAACAGAAAAATGTTCCCCTGAAAGGGTTAAATTATTTGAAATCTTTTGAAATTATTCTTAATTTTTTCAGAACTTTTAAATATCTTTTAAAGTGATTCCCATTTATCCTAAAATTGTTGTAAAATCCTGAAAAAAATGTCTTAGATTTTTCCAGATTTTTTTACAATTTCGTACATCTTGCTTCCTCATGGAGGGAGGTTTGTAATGACTTAAATTTTCGAGTTGACATATTTCGATATAATTCGATACCAGGAATTCGAAAATACAATTTTTAAAAAAAGTCCATGTGTGTAACTTTTTTCTGTTCACCATATCTCGAAATGTAAAAGAGCTATGATCATGAAATTTAGAAGAATTAAAGCTCCGACTCATAGGATTTTGAGCAAGATCGGCCATTCAGAAGTAGTTTTTTTTGCGTTTAGAGATTTAAAAAAAAATGCTTACCTGTTTATATGAAAAAAACTTTTTTGATATTCAAACGACCTATATATATTGTTGAACCTTGTATGACTCACCGGTACCGATTTATTAAAAGTTTCAAAAAAATTTGTGTATTCTGTTTATATGAGAAAAACTTTGTTCATATTAGGAATAGTAGAGTACTGTATCTGACACGTTTGTTCTCAGCTTGGAGACACGTCGCATATCCTATTGACGATCCTTTTATGACATCTTGTGATCTAGCAATACCGATTTATAAATTAAAAAAATATATATTTGTTAAGAATTGAGGTGAAATAAATGAGATGTTATGGGTTTACTATAATTAACACTACAGTTTATTGATGACAAACTACATTAAGTTTATACTTGAGCACCGAGTGCCTACACGTTGGAGGACCGAATTCTATCTGTCTTACGTATGCGACGCTCCGCTCGTAGACGCTTCCTATACAGTGACGCTCATCTCGTCCAGTGATGATCAGTCACACTCAGCCTTAGTGAAGATGTCTGCTGGATTTTCTTCTAACTCTATTTTGATTAGATTAATTTCTCCATTTAAATAATTTTCGTTTACAAAGTGGTAATGCGTTTCTATATACTTAAACTTCTTTGTTAAATTTCCAAAATTACTTATGCTAATCGCACCAGCATTATCCTCATAAATTCGCATCGGATTTTTAGTTTCAATTCCAAAATCTTTTAATAAATCTTTTATCAATTTAATCTCACTTACAGATACTGACAGCGCTACATATTCGGCTTCCGTTGAAGATCTTGTTACAGTTTCTTGTTTTTTGATTTCCAAAATATAATATTGCGATACATTCTTATTATATGTATACCCCGTCGTGGATTTTCTATCAACTACATCTCCTACCCAATCAGCATCGACACAACAATCTAAAATGTCAGCATTAAATTTTTTTTCATAATTTAGCTCTAATTCTTTAGTACAGTATAGATATTTTAATATTCTCAATGCATACTTATAATAACTCTGATCATAACCATTTTGGAATCTGCTTAAGTAATTCACACAATAACAAATATCTGGTCTAGAGCTTCAGCTTATATATAAAAGTGCTCCAAATAAATTTCTATATTTCATCTCATTTGATACTGATGAAGCAGGTTCACATTTTAAATTTTGCTCCATTGGAGTCACATATAATTTTGCATTTTCTATCTCATACTTTCTAGCTAACGATTCGATATAGTTTTCCTGATCTAACGTTATAGCATTCTTTTGGTAGTTATAATCAATATTTATTCCTAAATAAATTCTTACTTGGCCCATATCTTTCATTCGAAACCTATCTGCTAATTTCTTCTTCATAGACTCTAATAGTTTTCTATTTTTACCACAAATTAATAAGTCATCCACAAAAATTATTAAATAAATTTTTTCATTATTAATTCTCATGAGGTATAAACAATAATCAATTTTACTTTTCTCAAAATCTAAGTCTTTCCAAAATTTATCCAAGCTTCATACCACGCTTGTGGACTTTCGCGCAATCCGTACAAAGCCTTTTTTATTTTGCATACATTGCCTGTATTATCATCGTAACCTTGAGGTTGTTTTCCATACACTTCCGACTTTACTTTCCCGTTTAAGAAGGCTGATTCGACATCCATTTGATCTACCACAAAATCGTTTTGTACACAAAAGTTTAACCAAATCTTTAATGTTTGTGTTCTTGCTACAGGCGAATATATATCCTCAAGTACTTCCTTTTGTTGAAAGCCTCTTACTACAATTCTAGCTCTAAATTTATCGTCGGCCTTTTTTGTGTAAATCCACTTTAGATCTAATGCCTCTCTAACTTTAGGTATTTTAATTAAATTCCATGTATCGTTCTTATTTAAACATTCAATCTCATAATTCATAGCTTCTTGCCATTTATCACTATCATTACTATTTATAGCATCGTTATCATTTTCCGGAGTATCTACGCTTACGTAATGAACATATATACAGTTTGTTATAGGATTTCCATATTTATTCATGGGACTTTTCTTCCTTTCAGACCTTCTTAATACTTTTAAATTCTCATTGCTAGTACTAGGTAAATTATCCACATTCTTGTTATTAATTTCATTTTCATCAAATTCATTATCTTTATTTTCTTCAATTTCATTTTGAAGTTCCTGATTAATCTCATTATCAATTAAATTATTTTCATCGATTTCATCGTTGTCTTTAAACCCAATTAACATTACATTTTATTCAATTATATCCACATGCTTCGCTACAATCACTTTATTATTGATTAAGATTCTATAACCTACGTCTTCGTATCCAACCAATATTCCTAAATCTGCTTTTCTATCCCATTTGCTTTTTCTGTTTATCTCCGGGACTCTAACAAAAACTCTACTCCCATACAGTTTCAAATTTCTAATCTCGGGTTTTTTCCCATCATAATTTCGTACGGAGTCTTTTTCTCCAATGTATTTGCTAACGTTCTGTTTTTTAAATATACAGCCGTTTTAATTACCTCTGGCCAAAATCGATTATGAATTTTCGCGTCTGTTAGTAAACATCTTTCTGTTTTCATTACCGACCTATTGTACCGCTCGGCAGTTCCGTTCAATTCGTGAACATATGGAGGGCAAGGTTCAATGTAAATTCCTTTAACCCTAGCAAAATTATAAATGTCTCTATTCTGATATTCTTTCCCGTTGTCGCATCTTAAACATTTAATTCTTTTTCCTGTTAGATTTTCTACCAGATTTACATAAGTTACAATCCAATGATAAACTTAACTCTTACTTTTCATTGTATGAACTTTTCCAGCTTTGCTATAATCATCAATCAAAATTAAAAAGTATTTTTCTCCCATAAAGCCTACTGTATTATGCGGTCCATTTATATCTGCATAAATAATTTCTCCTGTGTCTCTAGCTTTATATCTGTTACTTTCAAAACTAGTATTTGTCATTTTATTCTGTACACAGGTACCGCACTTTAAATAATCGCTCTCTAAATTACTTGGTAAACCTTCGAATACATTATTTTTACTCAGAATATTCAAGTATCCAAAATTCACATCCCCTAGCATTCTATGAAGTCTTTGTTTCAAAGTCATACCATTATTTACATTCTCGGTTACATAGTCTTATACAAATTATTTACCTTATTTGCAACTGCTATCAACTCATTTTCTCCCGAGAAGATCTTTGAAGTATTTCCTATTGAAGCAATTTCAGCTTTACTTGCTATTTTCCCAAAGCTCATTAAATTTCTATCCATTTCTTTAACAAAAAATACATCTCTTAGTTCAATTTCTGTTTCACTATAATTTGTTACCAATTTAGTTTTGATATCTTCTACACTAGTTGCTTTTAATATTCGACCATCTCCTACTTTTACATTTATCGGATTATTTAATTTGTTAACTTTGACAAAATATTTATCATCGTTTATAATATGGTCGGAGCATCCGCTATCTAAAACCCATTCCAATTTATTCTCACAATTATTTACCTCGACATTGCAGCCTACTCTACCTTTTACCTGTGTAATGAAGGTCGTGGTTTCTTGGCCTGCGTTCTGACGATCTTTCCTTTGTTGACTGCCTCGTCCTCGTTGACCTATGCCTTGGCCTCGATAACTGCCGTTGCCTCCACTGTAGTTGCCACCATTTCGTTGTTGCTGGGGTTGATAACGTGCGCCTTCTCGCACTTGTTGTTGTCCCCCTCCTCTCGGACCTCTCTAGAAAATTCTTGTGTTGCTTGAGTTCGTGCACTCGTACTCATAATGACCGGGTCTTCCACATTTAAAGCATGTGCCGTCTTTTTTCTTTTCAACTTTGAATACATTAGAATTTCCGCTTTTATTTCTTGGACTTTGATTTTCATCTTTCTCACGATCTTCATATAATTTGATTTTATTAATTACGTAATCAATTGTTCTTTCTTGCTCGGGTAGAACATCTACTAAGTCACCAATATGACTTAATGAACTTGGAAGTGTTCTTAATATGTAATTTAGTTTTTCTGATACATTTATCGTAGCACCGGCGTTTTTCAATTCAATTATTAATTTTTCAAATTCACTGTAAAATTCACTTGTTTCTGTATAATCTTTTAATTTTAATCTGTCCAATTTATTTCTAATACAGATTTGTAATGCGGTTGACTCTCGCAAATACAATTTATCTAATTTCTTGATTATATACCAGCTATACCACGCTGAAAAACCCAGTTCTCGTCAGATCACTGAAGTTAAGTTAAGTTAATTATATACCAGCCATACCACGCTGAAAAACCCAGTTCTCGTCAGATCACTGAAGTTAAGCAGCGTTGGACGCGGTTAGTACTTGGATGGGTGACCATTCAAGAATACTGAGTGCTGTTGGCACATCGTGGGTGTGGTGAGCCCACACTTGTAGTTATTTATAAGGACAACAAAACTATCCACCTAGAAACACTACCGGAATCGGGTAGTGTCACGCCTACCCTGAAAGGGAAATGGCTTAATGGTATACATACATACAAGTATTTTTTCACTTACAAGTTCCATTTGCTTATTCAATAAAGCACTATAGATACAGTTCATATCTTTTAAGTCTGTATCATTCCACGCGGTTTCATTTTCATTATCGGCTCTGCTACCATGTTAAGAATTGAGGTGAAAATAAATGAAACGTTATGGGTTTACTATAATTAACACTACAGTTTATTGATAACAAACTACGTTAAGTTTATACTTGAGCACCGAGTGCCTACACGCTTGAGGGCCGAATTCTATCTGTATTACGTATGCGACGCTCCGCTCGTGGACGCTTCCTATACAGTGACGCTCATCTCGTCTAGTGATGATCAGTCACACTCATTCACATGCTTATATGACAAAGCTAAATTTACTTATATTTCAACAATATTGTTTATCTTGTTAATATCAGCAAAACTTTTTTAATTTTGGGAATACAACAGTAATGTATATGATATATTTGTTCGCGTCTTCGAGAAGCATCAATTGCCCAAATAAAGAACCTTTCATGAACCACCATGGCCTACTAATATCGTTTTTAAATCTTTTAACAAAATTATTTTCCTTGTTTATGAGCGTTTTTTTTATATTGGGAATATAATAGTACTGCATTTGATGTAATTGTTCGCGTCTTCAAAACGCGTGGATTGATCTATTGACGAACTTTCGATTACCATTTTTGCCACGTCCGTACCTTTAGACTCGACCGTGTGATTAACTCACATAAAGTTGCATTGTTTCCTTGAGATTTTAATTTGTAATATAACACTACCGTAAGTTAAAAAGTTGTTCATTGTTACAGAATACATCAATTGACGTTTTGGTGGGCTCTCTGATTTTCTGAAAATAAGATTTTCGGTTAGACAAAACCATAAGCTTAAAAAATACTGAAAGTATCCATTTTTTTCTTTTGTTAGGGAAAAACCTCCCTCTATGAGGAAGTAAATTAATTTGATACATATTAGGAAGGAAAATGCTCATAAATTGAGCACAAACACACAGGGCCGTAGCTAGAGTTGAATATAAGGTAGGGCAGCGGTGGTTAAAGGTAGGGCAGAAGTAAAAATTTTACTTGATCTGATCTGGGCAATCGATGTATTGTATTTTTTAAGGTAGGGCATTGGTATTTTAAGGTAGGCCATTGCCCCACAATGGCCCCCCTAGCTACGGCCATGCAAAAACATACACCCATAGCAGCGGTATTTTTATATGTTGTAATAGTACATTTCGTGACTAGTGTGGACTGACGGCCTTTTTGAAACGAGCGCAATGTTTTTGTAACGAGTTTCAAAAAGAAAAACCGTCAGTCCACAGAAGTCACGAACGATACTTTTCAGAACAAAATCATAAATAGCGTGATTTCATTGTCTCCATGGAAAAATGCAAAATCACGTTTTGAGTCGGTGAAGGTACGCATGAGCTCTACTGCATTTTTGTTCTAACGAGCGTGAATGAGAACAACAAAGTATAATGTGCGAGGCGATAGGAACACGCTATACTCTTCGTTAGAAACATCGACTCACCAATCCGCTATGAATTCTCTTTCTATCTTTGTCAACCACGGTCTCTCTGTAAGGGTGCGTGCATGCTCGAACGCAAAAGCAAACGCGTAGGTGCGTTCCATTGTGCTAACATAATATGAAGCTATGCTCGGTCCTATGTTAGCGCATGGAACGCATCTACGCGTTTGTTTTTGCGTTCGAGCATGCACGAACCCTAAGCGTTACGAAAATACACGGAGCACGCACAAACAAAGCTCTTTTTTGAACTCTACGTCACGCCGCGCCGTGCTTACTGAACGCTATATTTTGTAACTCATCCAACGCACCGCCAGACACCGCTCAAAACGCGTACTTTTGCGTTTGTCTATGGAGGCATGAGAACGCGCCATTTTTATGATTGCGTTCTGAAAAATATTCTTAAACATTATCTTAAAATTATGTAAGTTTCAAAATAAGAAGCCAAAATTTAATTTGGAAATCATCAAAAATCTGAATCTTCATAAAAAATTTTTGAAATCTTTTCAAATTACTTTTGAAATTTATTCGGACACTTTAATATATTTTTAAATGATTCCCGTTTTCCCTAAAATGTTTGTAAAATCCTGGAAAAAATTGCCTCGAAATCTTCCAGATTTTTTCCAATTTTTTGAATGTTTTGAAATTTTTTGAAATATTTTTAAACATTCTTTTAAAATAATGTACTTTTTCAAAAAAAAGTCATTTTAAATCTTCCCAGACATCTAAAAAAATATATTTTCTTGAAATCTTTCAAAATTCTTGGAAAGCTCCTAATTTCTTTGTTCGAAACCTTAAAAAACGTACATTCTGTTTAAAAAATTTAAAAACCTTTGAAAAGTTTAAATTGCTCTTGAATTTTTTCGAAACTTTCAAGTATCTCTTAAACTTTTTCGAATTTTTTCTAAATTAACCATTGTTCAATTGTTATTTACAAATCAAAATTTAAAATCTTTACTTTCAAATTACAAATTTAAAAAATAGAACAATTATAATTGTAGCGTTCAAATTTTAAATTTATCCCTCTAAATTGTGAAAATTTAGTTTCGAATTGTTTAATATTGCAAATTGTCATGTTTTTTTTTTTAATTAAAAAATTTCAAATTAGATGGACTAAAAATGGAATATTTTATACTGACACAATACTGGAATAATATTTTGAAATTGTATAAAGGCGTTTATTTATGAATATATTAATTTGAAGTGATTTTTAAATTGAACATTGGTTATAAAGACTAAATCAGACGTTTACATTTTGTGTAACTACTAAGGCTTTCGAATTAAATTAGTTTAAATTTTAACGTTAAAATATGTAAATTGTTTAATTTTGAACAGATCCAGAATCGGCTTGTAAAATTAATTACTGTTCAGTTTTTAATACTCGAACTACAGTTCAGTTTTCAAAAGCATGAATTAATTTATATTTACAGCTGATCAATTTAAAACTTTTTTTATTTCTCGGTCAAAAAATAAGTTCAGTTCTATTTCCCGGTTTTCCCTGTCGCAAGTCTAGCACAATTTAGCACAACCTTGATTTTTTTTTAATATTAAGTTTTCGGTTCGAACTTCTCGGAAATTCATTTTTTCCATTTGTTTTTACTATAGTATAATTAAGGTTGGTATCTATGGGCGAAGAAATCCGTTCTATAGTTTGACAAATATTCTTCATAAATCAATATTTTGTACAGAAAATTACCTTGAGTGACCTTTAATTATTATTTTGTGAACGTGAAGAAAACCATAATTCAATGTTTTCTATGAAAAACACAATCCATGAGTGACATAACTAAATCAGAAACAATAACAGAGTCAATTTATTCAGAAACGAGCACTTTGAACAATATTGACCTTAAGCGAACACTAAATATATATTTGTTTAATTTTTACAAAAATCAGGTATTATTTTCTCACCAAAAGAAATAATTGGTGGGGGTGCCAAATTATTAAAAAATAAATAAAACTGGAAAAGCACCCTTTTAAAGAGTTTCTGAAACTGAACATTAGTTCATTTCTTTCAAGTACTGCTAATTTTCAATAGTCCTATGTACTTTCATCTGAAGTTACACGATTTTAGTCGTTCTAAAACCTTTTTTAAATTTCAGGTGTATAGATTTGTTATTTTTTGACATTATAGGAAACAAAGATTTATCATTTTCTTCAGTAAATTTTCGATTTTTGTAGCTGTTCTGTAGGCTAAACAGCACTTTCTTTTATGCAAAATCCCAGCCAAAATAAAAAAAATCTGATTTTATAATGTTGCTTCTTTTTACTTCTTTCTACTCTAAAACAGTTATTAGATGGAAGAATGTTGTTTCTTATACACAAAAAAGTGTTAAAAAAAGCTTTCAAAACAGTTTTAAAAAGCTAAAAAAAAATTTCAGAGGTTTAAATGGTTCAATATATAATAGAAATGCTATAAATTTGAGATTAGTCTACTTTTTCATGTTTGCGACCTACAGTTATTCAATTTTAAAGGTTACAAATTACAATTGTGAAAAATAAAAAAATATTGTAATTAATTTATATTTTAAACCAAAACCATTTGTATACTTCAATCTAAATGCAGCTGAAAACACTGAAGTGCATTCTGCTAAGACAAATTTTAACGTTAAAATTCAAGTTGTCAAATTGAAGCCTTAAAAATTAAAAAAATTTTAAATTAGTGTCTTATTATGTGTCAACTTATATTTATAAGTGCTTATTATAAAACTGGGAAGCTTCTAATTGGAATCATAGCCATTTTTAAAAATATGAAAATTAACTCCGAAATATTGAATATTCTCCTCCAGAATAAAATGCATAGACGGACATTTTTAGATCAGAAAATTTCCTTTTAGAAACAATACATGTATTTTGCAATACATCAATTTTGAAAGTATTAAATCAGTTTTTTTAAGTGCAGCACTGGGATCTCACACGGAAAAAAAGTGCTGGAAATTTTCATTGATCTAGTCTGTGAATTTAGGATATGTCTAAAAGTATTTGAAAATTTGAAAATATCGTATTGGAAAATTATGCAAATAGTGCTTGATGAAATATAAGACTTCTTAGATTGCGTCCAGCATAGTCAAAGAAGCACTTCTATAATACTTCACAGACAAATTTGTAAGCCGTTCAACAATCCAACATAAAAGTCTCGAAGACAGTCAAGGAAGGGTTCATAGACTGTCAAGTTAGACATTTATTCTAATAAAAAAAAATTCTCTTTGAAATTTATAATATTATTATCTTTAACTTATATATTTATTTTAACATAATAACATACACAATCACTACTAATATTAATCGCACGCTTTTTACGCTCTGAAAAATCGAACGCACGCTGTGGGGATTAGAACTACGTATACTCTAGACCAGGCCTCACCACTTTCAGCAGGTGATGGCTGCCACAGCAAGTGCATGGCTGCTACCAGTTTTTTCTGTCATTTTTTTCTTTGCTTTCCAGGAATCCTGAAAAGGGTTACGGTCGTTACGGTCACGGCTCGTTGCGGCTCATTGTTCACACCGAAGGGTCTGATTTTTTTCTACTTGAATTCACAATATATTTAATTTTTTTATTTCAAACTGTAATTTACCGTGAAGGATTAGGGACGAGTCGAAGGACAAGTTCGACGAAAATTCATGAGGGCCTGTTTGACCTAGTCTCGTGACTGCCACTGGCAGTCTTTACAGTCAATGCTTGCCTTCTGGAGAGCTCTGCTCTAGACTCTAGACTAATTTATATGTAAATAATATATATATATATATATATATATATTATATTTATATATAAATAATAACTTATTCTCAACCGCTCAAGCCCCTCGGCTAATCATTCGCGCTGAAAACATGGTAAAAAATCCTGGCGCTCTGCTAAAGCTGAAAACTGCATGACCGCGTAAAAAGAATCTGGGCGAGGGCTGCGAATTATAGGCAACTTGCTGCAAGACTGACTTTGCATAGCAAATTAAATACATTGTTTAAACTGTTTTTTAATTATTTAAACTAAAATTGCTTAAATATTTTTTTTTCAAATTTGTTAGATATAACCACGAAGGAATAGTAAGGAGTAGTATCCCTGTAAGTGGGGAGTGGGACGAGCTACGTCCAAGAATTCGTTAATGCTTGCCACGAATGACAACTTAAAAGCCAGACCGTGCAAATGCGCACTGGCGGTTGCCATGTCAACGATGTCAACACGCGTTGGAAGTTTCGAACTTGTGTTTTGAACATTTCTGTGCGCTGCCGTTTTAGTAAATAAAATTGTGGATGTGAATGTTTCAATAAAATTTAAAGAGTACATATTTGAATTTTAAGGAGTGCATGAAGCTTGCAGAGTAAGTATGTATCTATACTAGTTGAATATACATATACCAGTCTAGATGTTTCTAAACAATAACCTACAATATTTTGTTCACTGAAATGAAATTTATCACTTACTTACGTAATCCAGAAATGATTATAATAATGTTATTGTAGTACTTACACTTTCTAGATCCTTTTCGTATTTTTGCTTCCATTTTCCTTCTCGTTTTTAATTCAGGAGCGTGATATACACCAAAAAAAAATAAAAACACAAACGAACATAACCTTCATATGCATCGAGATGTCAAAATATAACGTAAGGGAGTGGGTATAACACGTTACTGCGAAAATAGCTCTGCGCATGTTCACGATCTGGCTTTGAAGTTGTCATTCGTGGCAAGCATTAACGAATTCTTGGAAGTCGCTCGTCCCACCTCTGCTCACCAAACACATAGGGTGATACCACTCTTTACTATTCCTTCGTGGATATAACAAAGAAACTAATTGCACTGTTCGATTCTACGGGGAAAAATACATGTAGTGGAATTTTTTCAGACAATTTAACATGTAGTATAAATAAATAATTACATAGTACTACGACTAGGTGTGTCCAAATTTGAGGGGCCGGATGCAATAATCACCTTAGCGCTCGAACACGCGGAGAAGTATTGTCCGCGGAGCAAATATTGAAAATTGTTCAAATTTTAGTTTTGACAGTCCATACTTGTAGAGAATTTTATTACGCATCTTTTTTGTATGGAAATCAAATTCAAAGGTTGTTTTATTTGTTACTTATTTAAGGAAAACGGAATTTTTCGCCGAAAAAAATTCAATACCTTTTTTCGTTCAACTCGCCAGATCTTTGCCGGGAATTTATATTTTTTCTTCAAAATTGTATGTACCATTCTTCAACATATTCTACGACTGTTAGAGTGTTTATGAAGTTTAAAAAACATTTGAGGATCGTTTAGTGGATATTTTCAAATATTTTCTTCAAAATCTTGGATGCATATGTTCTACATTTTAACTCATCAGGGGGAAAAAGTGAGGGCGATGTGCAAATTATGTACGGCGTGCCGTGCGCGACTCGGATTTGTTTACACTCATGTCGGACGAGATTTATGCTTGCTATATTTCTATTCTTCTGACGATGACTTGAGTATGTTAATCAATAAAAAAATGTGTTTCAATATTTCTTGCATGTCAAAGATAAATCCTCTCATTGCAAAAATTAAAATAAGCAGTGAGAGTCACCAGCAATATATCTAGTTAAATTTTACGGTTATAGGTACGCCAAGCCGCCGCGCTATGTTTTCGTGATCCGAGTCAAGCGCAGCGCGCGCCGTACATAATTTTCACATCGCTCTCACTTTTTCCCCCTAATGACTAAAGATCTAAAACTTTTTGGAAAAATTTCTTTGATCCCTAAGGAACTTTTTTCTCACTGGTAGTTGTCAAAATTTGAAATTTCCTCACACAACTTTTTTATTTGTATATATGTGACCGTCCGCGAAGAAAGGGACCTAATGCGTCAAAGCTGAATTTTACGATACTACAGTACTTATTTTCAATCTAGTGTGGTTTTACTTCAGGTAACAATGTGAAAATAGAACGAAGGTTGTTCTATTTGCAGTCGACTGTAAAATTACGACGTCCGATGATGGAAATTATTTAATCGGCGTAGGACATAGTAAGTTTACGTAAGGTGATAAATTTCCTTGGGACTTTAAGTCTACGAAAGTGTATGTCAATTTTGACGATATGTGCTTTTCTATGGAGAGGGATTAAGTCCGCACGGACGTACGCCGCAGAATTATGTGCAGGACGTAAATTTGGACCATTCGGTACTAGCGAGTGTAATTCGTGCCAAAAGATGAGTTCCGGAGACGCCCGAACGGCTTCTTACCAATGGGTGCGCATTTCGTTCGTTTGCATTCTTGTTTACGTTGTTTTGCACGTTATGTCGCTTTGATTTATAAATTTTGAGACTGTCAAGTGGTTACATTCCATTTTCTCCCTTACATAAATACAGAAAATAGCTCTAAAATATTTTCACCTCTGTGAATAGTTGTGAATAGTAGCAAGCTGATCACAGGTTAGAGAAAACCTGCAAATCAGAGTAATGTCAGGGAAATTTGTCAATCAGGAATCATTATGAATAAGTCAAAAATAAAAAAAATATTGAAATTTGAAAAACCGAAAAGTTTTTGGCGAACTAAACCTCGAAATATCTTTTCGATTATAAAAGCTGAACACAAAATTCGACGAGATTTCGGACAGTGGCTCATCTGATAATTTTTGTGATGATTTAAGACCCGTACGTAATTCCACGGTCGACGACGGAAAGTTTACATCCTGCATGTATTTCTTTACGGCGGACGCAGATTGAGAAAAAAATGTATTTTTACAGAATTCTGCTTATTTACTATGTGCCACACCGATCGAATTATTTCCATCGTCGCAGGATGTAAATTCACACCAACTTTTTTTTACAGTGTAAAGCTGTAGTGGTAAGTGGTGGGGCTGGCATTCGTAGGTCTCTCGTTCGGTCTCAGCGTACGCTTATCATGCCTATGTTTGTAGCTTAATAACAAGAAAAGTAATTAACTTAAAAAATTTCTGATTATTGTAAATTAAAGAGTAACTCAGAAACTATCGATTGGCGTAAGAAGATGAAAATCGATTTTTTCCGCATTAGGTCCCTTTCTTCGCGATACGACCCTGAAATGTTTTTTAAACTTAACAGTCGTAGAATATGATGAAGAATGTTACATACAATTTTCAATAAAAAGTATTAATTCCCGGTATATTTAATTTTTGTGTACCTTTGCTTCGGTGGAGCCCTGCTCTAATTATTGACTTGGTTTTGTTTATCCGAGTATCCTAAATCGTCTTCATTGGAACCCGGATTTAAATTTCTCTGACTTTTGAATTCAACTTCTTCAAGTTGTTTTGAGAAGTCAGCAACCATTTTAGTCAGGTGTTCAAATCCGTATTTTATTTCAATCAGGCGCTGATTCGGATGTGGATTTGTATTTATATTGGGTCTATAAGCGTATTCTGAAAGGAATTAATCTTCTGGCGGTGAAAGTAAAATATACTCTTCATCTCTGACGACTATGCTCAAGGATGAAAATAACAAATCGACAAAAACGTGACCCGAGAAAATTACATTCTTATTTTGAATAACATAGCGTTTTAAATACAACGATTTTTTTAGCCAACAAATCACGCTTCGATTTTCTATGGTTTGATTTTATTCATCTTTTGCTGCAGTAGGAGAAGGGCTGCAAAATAACTAAAACTGTTATCGTTTCCTATGTCCCTGGTTACGCTTCTATGTGTTGAAAAGTATTTATGCAGTAATTTAAAACATTAATGTTTGCTTTTTCGGAATACAACTTTTCTTTATCTTTCTTAAGGTTAGAAAAAGAAGTTGATAATGATTTGACTGATTCCTATTTCAAGATACGAGTAGCTTTTCATTTCTCCCCAAATCTGAATTGCGTCGTTGGTCATCGGGTCTTTCTTCGGCTCCTGTTTCTGCAGTTATTATAAGTTGGTCAGCTTGACTACTCGCCTTGACATCGATAACCTTCCATCTTCCCGTTTTCATTGTCGGATTTTGGACTGCTACCTGAAGTACTGCTGTTGGTTCCATGGATACACTGGGAATCCAATTCAGCATCTTTACTGACCTTGGTAGGTCTTTGCTGTCGATCACTTTGATCTTAGCGTCTGGCCAGATGACGATAAAAGTGTCATTTCTGAAGCGGCAGTCTTCAAATCTTGGGAGGACCCCCCCTTCCCCCCTCCCTCCGCGGAATTAGCATCGCACATGGGTCTACCTAAGTCACTACCTTCCGCTACGTCAGGGTTACACACACAAGGTTCCCTAAATAATGATTCCGAAGTATCCTCTAAGGATCCTTCGGTAATTTCCATCTTAACAGGAGAAGGTGATTTTTTTAGAGGGGTCGTTGCCGACGCCTTCTGGCTGTTTTGCTTTTAATTTTTGAAAGAACTTATTTTGTTACCACGAGTAGTTATAGAAATATTTGTTCAATATCTGCAAGGACCCGCTTGTAGAGATAAGGCAATTTTACTCTGAGAGGTCGCCCGGTATCCCAGAGACACCGTGTATGTCACCATACCATGGAAACATTCAACCCTCGACATGGTAGTTCAGGTCTCAGCTTAGGGCGCTCTTTTGGAAGTCAAAAGCCACCCGATTTTTGCTGCTTTGTCGAATTCACGCTGATTCCCATCAAAGTCGTCCTCCCTGTGGCTTCCGGGTCGTCGATATCCGCGGGAGTTCTTAGGCCTCCACACCGTGGCCAGGTTCGAACTCGCCTACTCCTTGGGCAGAGAAAATTAATTCTCCACCGTAAGGAATAGTCGAGTTCGTGCGTCTCATAGAAGAGGTTCCTCTAGTCATATTTTAATTCTTGCCAGCTTCTCCATAACTACTGATTGTGTCTAAAACATACCAACATTATATCATCTGAAAGCAAGGGCATTGCTAGAAGAACATCCTCATCACTTAACAAATCTATTGCCCGTCCCTCCTCTACTCTATATAAAATGGTGATCACGCTGGTGTCGCCTTTCCCCGTGAACGTCGCGTTCTACTGTTCATCAGGCCAAGATAAGAGGGTTGTTAATAGTGTTGGCTATGGAAACCGCTCTTTCGGTCGTCTTTTAGAATGTCGCCCTGATATGTACCATGCATAATGGGTTCCTTTGGTTGGCAGCCGGAATCTCCCCT
>CAKNYM010043200.1:6544-21795 GCA_932195095.1 Andricus curvator
AAAAATTGCGGTCATTCATGGTAATTTTACAGGTAAATATCGTAACTTGGCAAAAATTCATTTTCAAAAATTTCCATAAATTTTCAGTTTTTACGGTGAGTGGGCTGATAACCATAAAATGCGAGCTCGTAGATGCATAATTTTCATTATTGACCTCTGACGTCACTTTTTAGTCCCTAGAGAGTAAAAAGTAAAGCTTTAGCCCCGCTTCATAGGCGTCGAAAAGGGCTGAAATCATGCATGTGTCATAAAAAATTGTTTTGGATTGGTTGTGAAATTAGTCAAGATATAGGCTCCGGAAGTGACGACCACAATTGTTCTTCCAGAACAATCGATCCCGGCGCAACTAGAGGTTTATGTCCTCCGACTCGTCACTTCCCACGTACCCAGAAGATGATCGAGTCGGGAAAAATCACTTCACAATATATTACAAAACCAAGGGAACGCGAAGATAGTGAAAATTGAATGAAATTTATAAAGTGAATTGTGCATTAGATAAATACCTCGGTATCCAAACACTAATATCAATCCATTAAGGAACTGTGGGAAGAGCGTGGGACAGAGCCCTTCTTTGAGCCAGACACCAGGCTACTACCTGCCTCCCTACTTCAGTGAAAGGAGAAAGTCCAAAACTCAAAAGAAACTAGAATCCGCAAGAAATATAGACATTGGGTGAAAAATATTACCTATGAAATTTTAAGGCAACTTTAGCGAAAACAAAATAGCAATAATAAATGATTAACATCCCGCATTCCTCGTTCCCTGAACGAAATAAATTTCCATGTATAAATTTCAACAACCCTGGCGGACCGGCCGAACGCAGACGTTACGCTGCAGCGTAACGGTAAAGTAATCGTAAAGTCATGGTAAAGTAATATGGCATTACAACTAATAAAAGAAACAAAATAAATATGTAAACTGTTGCAATTATAATAATACGTTGAAATTTACGTTAAATGGTCATGTCGTAATTGCAACAAGTTTATTTTTCAGCGTTAACAAATAAAAAAACGAAGTTGCTGTCAGTGACGTCAGCTAAAGGCGGCTTCAAGCGCATCTACTGCCAGTGGTATCATAAGAAGCAGATATGTACATTGATACTGAGGCTTGCAATATTTATCTCCAATAATTTTATCAATTGCATTTTAATTTTCAAGAATTAATTAATTTAAGTTATTTTATTATTATGAATTAAGTGATGAAATTAAAAGTTCAAATGTGAAGTGAATAGTCTCAAGTGATAAAAGCGAGTAGCAAACCGTCGCCCGTCGGTAACGTGAATAACTTTAAAGGCTGAATGGTAGCGCCGCGCCGGGGAGCCTTACTGAACCAGTGCACTCAAAGCACTGTGGCCACACATGCAAATTTTTTTGTAGCTTGTGCCGTTCTTCCAATAATTAAAATTTTTAATTTTTATTGTTATCTTTTACAATTAAAACAGAAACTACAAATCCTATCTATATATTTCCTATATATTTCCATTCTTCTGAATCTTCTGTCGTTTTTCCGAAAATTCAAGTTTCTTATTTTTTACGATTAAAACGAAAAATACACCTCCTATCAAAGAATTTATAATAACAAATTTATAGATTTTTTTGCCTTACAAATTTTTGTAAATTCATTTTTTTTCGTGTCTTGCATGCTTTGACCGTAAAAAGGAATTTTTTATTATTTTTGGTGTAGTTAAAACCAGAACCATTGGTCAGAAAATTTGAATTTTCGATTTTTCAAGAAAATTCAAAAAGTTCCTATGATAATCTTGTAGAGCTTCCAAAAAGGTCAAAAAGCTTCTCTTGACTTTGTTATATCGTGCGTTGTTTGGCTTTTATTATCTCCTATGTTACCGCAGTCGATAAAGTTTCATGCTGTCAAATTTAAAAAATTAAAATTCAATAACTCCGACAAAATGTTTACAATCTACCTGTTAATTTTAAACATCGCCATGTTTTTTTACATTAATTTAATTATTTACTATATTTATTTACCTCTATTTGACACATTTGCGTTTTCCAATTTTTAATTTTATTTTTGAACTTCGAGCGTAAAATGCTACTAGCGATGTACTTGAAGCCGCCTTTAGCTGACGTCACTGACAGCAACTTCGTTTTTTGATTTTTTAACGCTGAAAAAAAAACTTGTTGCAATTACGACATGACCATTTAACGTAAATTTTAACGTATTATTATAATTGCAACAGTTTACATATTTATTTTGTTTCTTTTATTAGTTGTAATGCCATATTACTTTACCATGACTTTACGATTACTTTACCGTTACGCTGCAGCGTAACGTCTGCGTTCGGCCGGTCCGCCAGGGAATCTAGTGCCGCACGCCACACAGTGAGTTTTTTTACTTGCCAAGGTAGCTGAACCACGAAATTTCGAAACTTTCAAAACCATGAAATCGGTAATATCTTTACACACAAACCTCAAACTGACAAACCTCAAACCCACGAACCTCAAACCCCTAAACCCGTAAACCCACAAACCTCAAACCCACAAAAATTATACCTCAAACCCACAAACCTCAAACCCACAAACCCCCAAACCCGTAAACTCACAAACCTCAAACCCAAAAACCTCAAATGCACAAACCTCGAATCCACAAACTTAAAACCCCCAAACCCATAAACCTACAAACCGCAAACTCACAAAATCATAAACCTAAAACCCCAAACCCACAAATCTCAAACACACGGACCTAAAACCACAAGCCCACAAACAGCAAACCCACCAACCTTCAACCGACAGACTCACAAACCTCAAACCCACAAAAATTATACCTCAAACCCACAAACTTTAAACCTCAAACCCACGAACCCCAAACCCCCAAACCCGTAAACCCAAAAACCTCAAACGAACAAATCTCAAATCCACAAACATAAAACCCCCAAGCCCATAAACCTACAAACCTCAAACTCACAAATCCATAAACCTAAAACCCCAAACCCACAAACCTCAAACACATAAACCTAAAACCACAAGCCCACAAACAGGAAACCTCCAACCCACAAACCTCAAACCTCCAAACCCGTAAACCCACAAACCTCAAACCCACGAACCTCAAACCCACAAACCTCAAACCCACAAAAATTGAACCTCAAACCCGTAAACCCACAAACCTCAAATTCAAAACCCACAAACCTCAAACCCACGACCCTCAAACCCACAAACATTATACCTCAAACCCAGAAAACTCAAACGCATAAACCTAAAACCACAAACCTCAAACCCACAAACAGCAAACCCACAAACATCAAACCCCATGTTCATAAAACTCGACATATAAGTACATCATGCAGAATAGTCCACAAACCCACCAACCTTTAGGGTTTAGGGTTCATGGGTTTAGGGTTTATAGGTTTTAGGTTTAGGGTTTATGGGTAAAACCCATAAACCCTAAACCCCAAAGGTTGGTGGGTTTGTGGACTATTCTGCATGATGTACTTATATGTCCAGTTTTATGAACATGGGGTTTGAGGTTTGTGGGTTTGAGGTATAATGTTTATGGCTTTGAGGTTCGTGGGTTTGAGTTTTGTGGGTTTGAGGTTTGTGGGTTTAGGGGTTTGAGGTTTAATTTTTGTGGGTTTGAGGTTTGTGGGTTTACGGGTTTGGGGGTTTTAGGTTTATGTGTTTGAGGTTTGGGGGTTTGGGGTTTCAGGTTTATGGATTTGTGAGTTTGAGGTTTGTAGATTTATAGGCTTGGGGGTTTTATGTTTGTGGATTCGAGGTTTGTGCGTTTGAGGTTTGTGGGTTTACGGGTTTGAGGTTTGTGGGTTTGAGGTTCGTGGGTTTGAGGTTTAAGGTTTGTGGGTTTGAGGTATAATTTTTGTGGGTTTGAGGTTCGTGGGTTTGAGGTTTGAGGGTTTGAGGTTTTTTGGTTTGAGGTGTGTGTGTATACGGGTTTGAGGTTTAATTTTTGTGGGCTTGAGGTTTGAGGTTTGTGCGTTTGAGGTTTGTGGGCTTGAGGTTTGTGGGTTTACGGGTTTGGGGGTTTGAGGTTTGTGGGTTTGAGGTATAAGTTTTGTGGGTTTGTGGTTTGTGCGTTTGAGGTTTGTGGGTTTGAGGTTTGTGGGTTTACGGGTTTGGGGGTTTGAGGTTTGGTGAGTTTGAGGTTCGTGGGTTTGAGTTTTGTGAGTTTGAGATTTCTGTGTAAAGATATTACCGATTTTATGGTTTTAAAATTTTCGAAATTTCGTGTTTCAGCTACCTTGGCAAGTTCATATATTTTTAGGTTAGTTTTCTGCAGAAAACTAAGAAAGTAGCAGTGCTACATGAAATTATAGTTCGTTACAAGTATTTTGAAAAAAAAAAATTTATTAGAATCGGTCAAAAATTGAGCAGTCAGCAGAACTTTGAACAAAATTTTGTAAAAAAACTCACTGTGCGCCAGGGAGCACACGAATAAATTTCCATGCTATTCAGTTTGCCGAAGGGATTGTGGGCCGAGCCACCAGAGAGTTAGATAAGCTAAAGAGTGAGGATCCATTTTTGAGTAGCAATATCGGCGGGGTTTTCGGTAGTCGGGACATAACACCAGGAGGCGTTGGAAAGATTTCTCTGTATCTCTGAGACTCTGTTGGCAACGTAGATCGGCCAACGAGAGGGATCGTCTATTTGGATACAACTCAGAACGTTCTGTGAATCCGACCAAGCGTAGGTGACTGCAGAGAGAGGTTTAATTCTTCGCATACGTAATTAACGAGCGATCAACTGAGCTGCGAGCAGAGCAGCGCATTGTTCCAGTTTAGGGATGGTGATCGTTTTAACAGACGCGACGCGAGTCAATGACGTAATGAGTTGTGCATTGCAGGTTGCACGTGGGGACTTCACTCGGAAGTAAACTACGGCAGCAAATGCATGTTTGCTAGCATCTTCAAAGCCGTGAATTTCTATTTGATTATCACGAAGGTGGCCCATCCATCGAAAAAGACGTATTTGAGTTATTTCAGATAGATTATTCTGAAATGTTTCCCATCGTTGGACTAAAAAATTAGGAAGCGAAGCACCCCAACCGATTTTAGCCTTCCAGAGATCCTCCATTATGATTTTCGCAACGATGGTTATTGGACTGAGCAAACCAACTGGATCAAAATGTCAAGAGATGGCAGCAAGAACCATCTCCTTAGTCATCAGGCTGTTACTGTCGATTACTGGAGCTTTAAATCGAAATTCATCAGACACATGATTCCAGGCGACTCCCAATGCGTTAATAGAGCCATCGGTCTCAAATTGTAGCCAACTTGGACGCAGCCAGTCAAACTCAGGAATTGCGGCTAAGAGAGGAAGGTAGGGGAGCGTTAACATATTTCGTAACATTATTTTCTACCTTTTTTAATCCCCCTCCCCCATGTAACAGACCGTAAAATTTCTTTCTGACCCCCCACCCCCCTCACCACCGTTATGTAACATTTTTTGCATTGTTTAAAAACATAATATACGTTTTTTTAATTTAAAGGAAAGATTTTTTAAGATCAAGTGTTGTCTAGAAATGGATAAAACAAAATATCTTGATGTAACACTGAATGCTTTTTAAATATTTTTTCAATACAATAAAGAATAAATAATAATAATAATTTGTCGCCAACAACGAGACGGCATGCATCAAATATTCAGAGCGTGATTAGCTACATATCATCAAACAAAAAAGCAATTTGTGGCGTAGGGATGTGACGAATTATGCGGTTACGTCACCAGTATCACGCAGTACCACCCACAATAGGCCTCTCTCGGATGGAGACCATGGTTCAGTTGGGAGTGGCAATAGGGCCGAACCGAGGCGACGACCAGGCAATGACCCCGGAAAAACGCGAGAACATCCTTACCTGTTGGCAAAGAAGCTCAGCGGCGCGAAGAGGATTCATGCGGAGGTTACATGAACGTTGGGTCAATATGCACCCAGAGTATGCTCATAAAAGGCCTCAGTATTTAAGTGATCAGGTATCCTTTTTGCGCAAAAACGGATATGAAGCTCTTTATCTAGAAGAGCAGCATCCTCCAGCGAACATACCACCTGTTCGAGCAAGACCACTTATGCAGATAGCCGATAATGCCAACATGAGAAATAAGAGAACAAAAATCCATCAAAAAGTCTTTCTCAGGATGGCCAAGTTAGCTGAAGCTAATACTGCTCTCCCCCATTTGCTCCCCAAAGATGTTAATCTCTGGAATCTGAACTGTGTAGTTTACGAAAAGGCGGTCTCCCTGCTTAGCCACAATAGAAAGTAACGATACTTCAGTACGCGTGGGTAAGACTCGCCAGCGTATTGCAAAGCTCAAGTTTAAAATTAGAACGGCAAGACGACAAGCATGAAATGTTCAGTGCGTGATTAGCTAAATAACATCAAATAAAAAATTCACTTCAAAAGTTAGGGCACTTGCTCGAAACTCAAGGAAAGCAAATCAAACGCTGAACAAGTGCAAACTGTTGACCATCAAGCAGCACTGGACGCAAAAAATAAGATCTCTTTCAACAGTAAAAGAGCGCCTTGAACGGCGAGTAAAGTGGATTCAGGAAAATTCCACCTTTTCTACTCATCCTTCCTTTTTGTTCAATAAAACGTAACGTGCCGTTAATCTAGCATCAGCTAGATGAAGACGGTTCAGATATATCACTCTTTCGTAACTTTTTCCAAAAGCAAAGGTTGCAAGGTCCAGAGGAGGATTGTACACTAATCACTGCTGAAGAAGTGAAAAAAGTTATCGCTAGAACTAACAAGTTTTCAGCACCAGGGCCAGATCAAATCAACAACTTTTGGTGAAAGAAGTTCACTTCTACGCTCCAACATCTAGCTCGTATATTTGCTACTTTCTTAAACGAAGAACAACCCATCCCGCAGTGGCTAGTGGAAGGACGCACGGTACTGATCCTTAAAACCGGAGATTTGTCAAGTCCAAAGAACTAAAGGGCCTTAGCTTGTTTAAACACCAGCTACGAGCTATTCACTGGCATCCACAAAGAGAGGATATTAACATCTATCGAGCCGGTATGGAGTGCAATAGTTGAACAACGTGGATGCAAGAGAGCTTATACCTATATAAGAGAATATAAGGTCAACCACATTATATACATGGACGACCTTAAACTCTTTGCTTCTTCAAAAGAGGACCTTAACACCCTTGTGGCGGCGGTAAATAGGTACTCTAAATTGATTGGCATGAGCTTTGGACTGGACAAGTCAGCCTGCGTCCACCTATACCAAGGAAGACTAGAAACTACATCATCGCGTGACGATCAGAATGTTCAACTGATAGGCGGAAATACCATACAACATCTTGGTAATAGAGAAACACTTACATATCTTGGAATGCCGCAAGCGGAAACCCAAGATGAGCGTGTGTTAGAAACGGCCCTTGAAAAAAGGTATCGCCAAATTCTCAGAAAAATGTGGGCTTCCGAATTATCTGGGAGCTGGCCGTTCCTCTACTGCTCTACACGTTTGGTGCAGTAAAATGGAACGTCGATGAGTTGAAGCAACTTGACCGAAACACACGCAGGATGATGACAATCCATCGAAGTCATCATCCTAGATCTTTGTATACCTCGAATATACCTTCCTCGAGATAAAGGTGGTAGAGGCTTGCTAAGCTTGGAGTGTCTTCATCGAAGAACGGTTCTGGCTACAGCCTGCTCAGTTCTGAATATGACAGATTCTCTTATGCGATTCGTAAATCAACATGAAGTCGTCAATGCTGCGGCGTTTCTATACCGTGCTGCAGATAGGGCCGGAGAGGAGCTTGATATCCCATTTGATTCCAGCGACACTACACATGGCTTAAAATCACTAACACCTCTGGTGCTCAAAAGTCGTGTATAGGAAGCAGAACATTCGCTTCTACTAAGAGAATATGCTGAAAAGCCCCTTCATGGTAAATTCCACGGCATTATACGTAGAGAAGAGCTATCGATGGGTCTGTCCAACATGTTTCTCAAGTCTGCTGAATTGAGATAGGAGACTAAAGGATTTCTTTTTGCCTGTCAAGACGGCGTCATGGACACCTTAGTTTACCGCGAGCGTATAATGAATGTACCTGTAGGCGATACCACCTGCCGAGCGTGCAAGCAAGAACCAGAAACACTTGGACATGTTCTCAGTGGCTGCTCAAAGTATGCACGCTACGGATACATAGAGAGACACAATGCGGCTCTAAAATTGTTATATTACCATCTTAAGGACTTCTGTGGTGCTGATCTATTTTCCGTCTTGCCATACGCCCAGGGGGAACTCGAGGCCATTGTGGAGAATGATCAGTGTAAGATCTACTGGAATTTCTCATTCTTCACCCCTCAACGTATCAGTGCTACAAAGCCTGATATGGTCCTCTCAGATCTGAAGACGAAGATCATTTACGTGATTGAATTATCGGCACCAGCCAATGGTAATATCACGGCAAAGGAGGAAGAAAAACTGGCGAAATATCAAGCACTTCTTTTCGAGCTGAGCAGGCTGTACCAAGGCTACAAAGTCCATTTTGTAGTTCTCATAATCAGCTGTCATGGAGGTATGAAAGCTTCATTTCTTGGCCAACTCAACAAAATAGCGGCTTGCCAGCGTCAGGCTCAGTCAATCGCAAGCCGGATGTAAAAGGCTGTTCTTCTAGGATCACTTCATCTGGTCCAGAAGTATCCAGAGGTGAAACTTCCATCTCCAATTGTGCCGCCTACCGCGTAAGGTCATCCGCGGCTAGAGACCGGACTGCAAGGAACAGTGTTGTACGAAGTCTCTCGCGTAAATTTCCCGCTCATGCTTCGCTTCTGGGATAGAAGGAGCAGAAGTGGATTCCCCATGATGGGGAATGTAGTATCTGGGTCTCGTGCGCTGTAATATCTCTGAAAATGGAATAAGACGCATGTGCCCAAGCTTTTCATAATCAGACATGAATCGCGTATACTACTTGTTCAGCAGAGTGTCCTTTTCTAACCGTTGATGCACGGAGTTGAGGATTTGTTTGGCTCCTTGTGAGGAGTCCCCCAGAGTGTCAAGACAGGATGGTCGAAGAGAAAGTCGTACAATGTATCGACCCAAGTTGTCACTTCAGCATCCGTCCATGAAAACTCGCTCGTACTCCTAATTCTCGAGGAAAATTAGTGGGGAAATGTTTAATTCCTCTTGTTTCCAGAATAGGTTTAATATTTCAGCAAGGTTGTCTTTTTGGTGACCACTCAAGGCCATTACGGTTATAGAATGGTATGAGATATCGGACGGCTTAGACTATCCGACTGGGCCTATCAAAACCTATCCAAAAATAGTTCGGAGAGCAACGGGAGCATCCCATGATCCGTGACGAAGTCCATCGAGAATAAGTGAGCCGTAAATGTCAGCGCCTAAAAGTACGTCAATGGGTCTTGGCACAGTGAATTCTAGTTGAGTGCAGTCCACTGAGGACAGTAGTAGGTGAAATGTTCATCCTTGCAGATCGCACACCGTCGAGTCACTGACGTAGCTAGTAATTTGGACAGTCTTTGAGAGCTCATACGGCTGTTACAACTGGAAGCGGCAGCACGATTGTAGCGCCTCGGCTCACGTAACATTTTGGTAACCATGAGCGCTGAAATCCGCTGTTAGAGAAATGTTTCAATCTCGGAATAGACGGAAACTATATTTTTCTATAATTCGCGAAAAAGTGCCAGTTTTTCCATCTGTTTTTGGTGTAAAAAGTGATCGATTTTTGGTCGATGACGTGGCGCATGCGCAGTGACGACCTTTCCGGGCAACAGTGATAAAAGTGGACAGATGCAGTGGAAAAAGTAAATGGACAGTGATAAATGTGAGGCACAGTCACAAAAGTAAATGTTATTTCGGGTGGGTTCGTGCTGCCTCGGGTGTACTCGTGCATCGTGCGCAGCCAACTTCATTCTATTTTCCGACTGTCGTCCCTAACCTAAAATCAATTTCCTGAAAAGTCTCGAGTTGTGTATTTTGTATGTACTTTTGTCACTTGGCAAAAGCAAAAAAACACCGTTAGTTTCTCCGAAAATACTGTGCTTGGTGTTTTTTCACGAAAAATCGGAAATTTTGAAGCCCTCAACTTTATGGGCCAACTATTCAATTGTGAGAACCAGCTTATTATTACTGCCATATTATTGCCATGTTTTTGATAATTGCCATTGTCATTGTTGCGTCAATCGACAAAAAATCGCCTTCTTTTTACACAAAAAACAGGTAAACAAAAACTAGCACTTTTGCACAAATTATAGAAAAAGTATCGTGTCCCACACATTGAAAAAGCGACGATTTAAAACTCGTGTGATAGCCACCCTCGCTCCGCTCGGGTAGCTAACTTCACACTCGTTTTAAATCTCTCGCTTTTTCAACTTGTCGCACAATATACTATTGTTTCCCCTAACTGGTTCTCCCAATTTCAAAAAGTAACAGAATCCATTCCTTTGGCAGCTACTTAAGCGAATAAGGGATCCCAATTGTCGATCGGGCAACCTATGAGGGGGCTTAAGGACTTTTTCCTCCGGGAGAGTGTGTCCAATAGAGTTTGCAACCCTTCCGCACTTTCTTCTTTCAAGGCGTTGTTGAAAGTTAAAGCCTGTAGATGATCTTGGAGTAATAGTCGCTTATTTTCGTAGTGATTTAAGAGGAGGTTTCAGGCTGTTGTAAGTTGGCCTCCGTAGTCAAAGTTGTGTCCAAAGCTCTTTTAGCTGTACTTTGAACTACTCCTTTCAAGTAGTTTAACTTTTGCACGGGAGTTAGTATGGCATCATCGTGCACCATGGAACGAAAGAGATTACGAAAAAGTGACTAAATAGATAGATAAACGCTTATTTTTGAGCCTGCTGGCCTTAAAAAATTGACTTGCTTACACTTACATTTTTTTACAGAATTTTCTTAAAACTAACCCTTAAAAACTAACATTCATCCATACCTTATCTCTAATACTGCACGCTCTTACCGCCTTACCTTCCTCGCTTCGTCTCGCTTGCATATCCCTACGTTCTCGCTTATCCCCACTCTAGGTTCCTAAACCATTCCTGTTCTTTCTTCTTACACATCAATCTAAACCCCTTCCTCATTTCTATATATCCTCCCTTTTCGCAGTAACCTCCTTCCACTTCTTGTACTTTCTCTTCACCTTCCTTTTCATCTTTTTAAATTCACTATCCCACTACGACTTCACCATTCCTTTCTTCTTCTTTTTGAATACCTTCTTTAGCACGCACCCTTTCACTTTCTCTTTTAAATCCTCCCATATCTCTTCCACCGACTCCCCTTCAAAGCGTGCCTTCCCTAACTGCTCCCTATACTTCTCTATATCCTCCCTCACCCAGCTTACCCTCTCCCCCGTCGACACTTCTTCCCCACCTTGCCTTTCGCCGCTCTCACCCCTTCTCCACAACCCTAATGGCTGATGGTCTGATTCTACCCTCGCTTCTACTGCGAATCTCTCTGTCTCCTCCCACCCGTGCATATTCTTGACTACATAGTCTATCACTGATACCCCCACCCAGCCCCCTGCAACGAAGTTAGTTCACTAGTGCGGCAAAGTGAAGCGCGGAGCGCAGATGGCGCTGGGAGTCTTTCCAGCCTATGTTTACATGGCAAGAATAGAAAAGATTACTGAAAAATCAATTTTATCTAATTTTCGTAATGACAATCGGTCTTGTGTGTTACAAATCTAAGTGTAAAAATTTGAAAATATTAATAATACAAAAGTTGGCAAGAAAATAACTAAAATGGGTGGAACGCGATCTATTGCCCCTGGATGTAAGTCAGGTTATAACAGCTGCTCCGAAAAATTCCATTTCTTTTATGTGCCAAAAGGTGAAGAAAATCTGAAAGCCTTGCAAAAAGCCATCCCAAGGAAAAATTTTGTGGTAAAAACCGGACCCCGCGTGTGCGAGAGACATTTTTTGAGAGAAGATATTTTGTGGGAGTGAAAAACGTTTGCAGAGGATGGAGTCACTGTTCTGAGAGTGGTAAGTATCATTATTATTATACCATTAAGCCATTTCCCTTTCGGGGTAGGCGTGACATGCTCGATTGGAAAATAGTAGTGTGTATGGTGGGTATATAGGTATAAGGTAGATAGGTATATAGGTGTTAGGTATAGATATTTTAGATTGATCTGGAATTCTCGTATTATTTATTCAAATGACACGTTCATTCCGCAACACTGCTCCGACCCAGGTTGCTGATCAATCTCTCTAGCGATCACCCCAGGTGAAGAGCTTCACAAAATTGTTATGTGTGGTTCCCCACTGGGGCCCATTTAGTATCCAAGGTCTTTGTTTCAGGCGTCATTGATTCTATTGTCACTCTGTTTACAAACTATTTGTCGCCACACTTTTCTGTCCTGGCATACTACTCTAGCTTCCTTCACGTCCATGCATTTTTTTATGCAAGCTCTCGTTTTTAAATGGCTTCTTATGTTTCTTCGGATTAGTGTCTCATTCACAGATTCTAACCATTCTTTTGGCGGTCTACCTCTGGGCATTCTGCCATTTACTTTACCTTTATACACTTGTTTCGTTAGTCGTTCATCTTTCATTCTTTCAACATGTCCGAACCATCTTAACTGATTTCTTTCCCATGTGTCAACTATTGTCTCTTTTGCACCACATTCTTTGAGGATTATCTCGTTTCGGACTTTGTCCATCAGTGTTTTTCCGCATATTGTTCGAAGAGGTTTCATGCCAATCGCGTTAATTTTACTCCTGTCCTTCTCTCGACTGGACCATGTCTCGCTACCGTATAGTACGGTCGGTACGAATATAGAATTATGTATGGCCATTTTAGCTTTTTTTGATATGTTTTTATTTCTGAGAATGGACCCTGCTCTACCGATAACTTGCTTACCCTTATTTGTGCGCCTATCTAACTCCTCATCTATTTTTCCGTCGCCAGTGAATAGGCTACCCAGATATACGTACTTATCAACTTGTTCTAATCTCTCATCATTTAGGACAATGTTGCACATTGTTTTCTCAGTTTTTCCTTCAAGCACCATGATTTTTGTTTTATTTACGTTAATTTTGAGGCCCATGTTCTTCATGCTTGTATTAAGTTTATTCAACATTCTTTGCAAGTCTTCGATTGATTCTGCCATAATAATTTTGTCATCTGCGAAAGCTAACCCACGTACCTTCACTGTTTCGAGATCTACACCTTCTTCGTCGAAGAGGGCCATTCTTAGACACTTATCGATAAATATGATAAATAGCCATGAGGACATAACGCATCCTTGTTTCACGCCTTGCATAATATCGAACCAGTCAGTCAGGCCCAAAGTTTACTTCTATTTACCTTGTCAAATGCTTTTTCTAGGTCAAAAAATGCACAGAAAACTTTCTTTCCTACTCTTCAGCTTTTTTCTGTGATCTGTCTTAAACTAAATATCTGATAAATATAAAATATTTATATTTACAATGAATGATTGTTGTGTAATTGTAAGGTAATAATATTATTGTTGTTTATGTAATAATTGAAAATTAATGTTTCCATATTTTTGATTGAACTGTTTGTGAGATATAAAATATAAGTGTTACCGCCCCAGATAACAATCGTGCGACGCACATTACTCGCATGCATGCGAGGCACGCTGTAGAGTGCGTGCGCAATGCGGCTGATATCGCCATCACGACGTACTTCACGTATGACTGCGTATGATAGCCTGTCTGCGACGCACGCGAGCGTCCATCGTGCAGATAATTAATAAATAATTCCATATAATGATCTAATTAGATCCTAGTTAAATCCTAGATATTGTTTATCATTGAAAATTATTATTAGGCTCCTTTTTCACGGAGCAAAATTTTAAAAAGTTCCAAATACTTTTTCTAACTACAACTCCCATTGTCTTCGAAATTTGGTTAATGTCCAAGTTAAATATCCCCCAAAAAATAGCGGGGGGAAATTATTAATTATTTTTTCCCAAATTAAAAAAAAAAAACTTTATTAATTTTTTTTATGGAAAATTAATTTGGACAACAAAAATTAATGGCAAGAAACAAAATCAGTCGGAGTTGTAATTAGTTAGAAAAAATATTTTGAACTTTGAAATTTTGCCCTGTAAAAAGACCGCCTAAAACGCGTGACTGTACAATTTTAATATGATCTTCCATGTGTTTCATATACTTTAAAACTGTAATTTTAAACTTTATTTTAAATTTGACTTTTCTTAATATCACAATATATTACACAAGATTACATGGGATTTATGGGATTTTAGCTAAGATTGTCAAATTTTTAATACTTTTTTTTCAATACTTTAATGAAGTCGTAATTTTTAATTGAATTTTAATAAGTTTTAATGATTTTACTACTTTCAAGTTGAGGTAAAAAGCGCGTTTAGGTGTTGAAAATAATGATGGCGGAGCCGCTGACGCCATATCCAACAGTCTGTCAACTGTCAGCACGCTACTGCAAGCGTGTGTTTTCCAGTTTTCGGCGTCTTTTTCCCGTGTTATTGAAATTTTATTTTTTTATTTATTTTTTAACTGAAAAATAAGCTTGATTGAAAATGATTTGTTTGGCTTGAAAATTCATCTGTCTTTTAAAAATGTCGTCTCTTTATGAATAATTAATACTCCCGGCGTGAAATTGAACTATTTGGTAGAAAATATGGGTATTTTGTTAACAATACATATTTTTTGATGGAAAATCAATTTTGTTTGTTAAAATTGCAACTGAATGGTAAAAAATTATTCTTTTTTAGTTGAGAATTCAAGTATTTTGTTACAAATTCGTCTTTTTTCGTTATATTCAACTGTGTTTAATTTAAAATCAAAATATTTTTTTGGTTCAAATAGCAACTATTACATTATTTGGTGAAAATTTGCATTTCTAGGTAGAAGATGCAAGTTTTTTTTTTGTTATGAAATCATCTCTTTGGCTTAAAGATTCAACAGTCTCGTAGAAAATTTGTTTTCTCTTTATTGAAAATCAAATTTTTCAACTGAAAATATAACTATTCGAGCTTTTGTTGGAAATTTACTTTTTAGGTGAAGATTCAACTATATGATTGAAAATCCATTTATTTTCATAAAAAATTGTCTTTTTGATGGAAAATTAATCCTCTTGGTTTAAAATTTAACTATTTGGTAGAAAATACATGTATTTTGTTTTTTATTAAGGATTATAATCTTTTTTGGTTTAAATAACAACTATTACATTTTTTGGCGAAAAATAGTATTTTCAGGTTGAAAATTCAACTTTTTTTGTAGAGAATTCGTATTTTTGGCTTGAGAGTTCAACTGTGTTGTGTTGTAAGGTAGTTGAATAAATTGAGGAAGATAACATTGAA
>CAKNYM010043200.1:21805-56536 GCA_932195095.1 Andricus curvator
ACGTTTCAAAGCAGATGTTAAAATTTCTAAATCTAAAATTTGCGCAGCAACAAACTGTTTTGTGGAAAATTGATGTATTTTGTTGAGAATTCATGTGTTTGGTTGAAAATTTAAATATTTGGTTGAAAATTTAGCTGTTTTGTCAAAAGCTCATCTTTTTTGGCTTGAAAATTCAATATTTTGGATGGCACCTGATCAGACATTGAGACAATTTGTAGCCAATTAGCGAAGAAGTTGAAAAAATATGTTTTAAGGAAAAGTAAAGAAATAGTGGCATTAGCAGACAATTATGAGAAAATAGTTTAATTTTATTGAATAATAATATTTTTTATTGCAGGAGGATTTTTAATTTAATTTCTATTGTTTAATAGATTTGCTATTAATTTAGTGTAATATTTTTTCCAAATAAGTAGCAAAATAGTGTGATCGGGTCTGAGGCCTGTATGCAGAATAATCACAAAATAATAAACTCATCATTTCTTTTCCATGCAAACAACTAGACGCATATATAGACTCGACGATTCTCGCGAGTCAATGCCATGAATCCTTTTTCGGCCCAAAGAAACTGTCCGACTGTCACACCGATCTCAGAAAGTAGCGATTCGACTTCAGAAGCCACGGGTAAGCAATTAAAATCAAAGTCTCGATTTCGCTAATCAATTCAATCCAAGTTGTGCCATTGTTTCACAAACGACCTTTTTAACATTTCTATACTATGGACGTTAATGTAAAATATGTTTAAGCGAACGTTGTGAAGTTTAAAGTCGTAGTTTAAAAATACTCCTGGCAGACCTACTTAAAGTAGCCTAAGGTAAATCTGAATTTTAAAAGTTTAAATTAACGATATTTTTTTATCCGTGGTGCGTTATAATAACTACAAAAAATATGTTAAGTCGTCGTGCCTGAAAAGTTTTATACAAACCAAAGTTTAATTTAAAATAATGTTTTGTTCGTAAGTACATAATGAAAATACCAGGGTACCGCGAAGATATCAAATTTTTGTTGAAATGTAATTCGAAGTTTTTGATTCCAATAATAAAAGACAACGTTTCCACCCCCTGCCGATTTCGAGAGATGCAAAAGTTGTCTTTTTTTATTAAAATCACAAAGTTCTAATGACATTCAAACAAAAATGTTATATCTTCACTGTGCCCTGGGCTTTCAAAGGAAATTGTATTAATTTTATGTAATTTAGTATATAAAAGCCTACTAAAGCTATATTGTATAGCTACGATATCATAATAAGTGACTACGCAAGACTATTTTATTATTAAGAATCATAAAAAATAGAATACATAATTTGGAATCGACTAAATTTGCTTAAATTCATTAAAATATCGAGCTTATTCTGAATTCGACATTTTAATCGATTTAAGCGAATTTTGTCTATTTAAATTGTTGATCTACTGGGTTTTAAATAAGCTTTTATACCAGTAGTTATTCTTTTATTGTAATATTTAATTAATAAAGTCAAAACTATATACACGTGCTCTAAGCACTACATCCATTGTGCGGATTACCTTGTGGACTACTGGCCCTATACCGTACTCTCTCACGCATACTAGAGAAGGAAGGGGTAACATAGTTGTGTGTGTGTGCTCACTCTCTCAAGCGTTCGCTCTTGCTGCTATGATATACAATATAAATGTATACCTATATACTATATATCTTAACATAAATTATTGTATGATTTTTAATAAAAAGTAGTCTCGATTATTCACTTGTTGTAAATATATAATAACTTGAGGAAGCTTTTATACAATATAATACATAAAGATGAAAAATAAATCTTTATAAACTACAGAGGACTCTGAAGATATAATTTTTTATATGTAATTGGAAAAGTGGTGGGTGGAAAAGTGGAATTATTTTATTGAAATAAAAAAATTCTAATTATATTTTAAAAAATTATATATTTAAGGACCCCTGAGATTTGAAAGGATCTTTTTCTTCTGTATTATATGATATAAAAAATAACTAAAGTTATATTGTATACGCTAAAATAAGTGACTATGTGAGACTAATTCATTATTACAAATCTTAAAAAATAGAATACATAAATTTGAATCGACTACATCCCAACATTTTGAAGCTCGCATATCATTGACATGCGTGCGACCTTCACACATGCGAGCGATATGCGTCGCAATTGAGGACGCATATGTCTGCTCGGGTGATGGCGCGGCGTGCGGGACAATCCGCACGCATGCGAATCAATACGCCATCATTGTGCGCACACATTGTTATCTGGGGCACGACAGTGCCGGTAGACCGGTTTATATACATTTTTTCTTGATAAAATGTAAAAATAAAGTACAGATTAAAATTATCAAAGGATTCAATAATTAAAATAATTGTTTAATTCAAACAAATGCAGGAAGAATGTATCATTTGTGCATTTTATCCTACACTGAAAAGATATTTATATTTAAAAAATTCTTTTGTAGAAATATAAAAAAATGAATTGAACACTGTATTTTAATAAAAAATAACGAACATTTTCTCTTCAATTGAAACGATATCTTTATTTTTAAAGAAGTTTGTAGAAATATAAAGAATTAAATAAGAGCTATGTATTGAAAGTAAGTAAGTAAGTATACCATTAAGCCATTTCCCTTTCAGGGTAGGCGTGATACTACCCGATTCAGGTAGTGTTTCTAGGTGGATAGTATCTTGTAGTAAGTAACTACAAGTGTGGGCTCACCACACCCACGATGTGCCAACAGCACGCAGTATTCTCGAATGGTCACCCATCCAAGTACTAACCGCGCCCAGCGCTGCTTAACTTCAGTGATCTGACGAGAACTGGTTTTTTCAGCGTGGTATGGCTGTTGGCTGTTGTAATAAAAAATATAGAACATTTTATCTTAAAATGAAACTATATCTGTTTCAATTCAAAAGCCTAAGTTACTGTAGTAGTGAAACAAATGTAAACGTCCAACTGAAACTTTATAAACTATTTTGAACTTCAAATTCATTTAAAATGAATAGATTCATAATTAAACACTTTTATTAAATTGCACATCCTATTCAAATATTATTTCAGTCTAAAATATACAATTTTTAACTGACACAATTAAAAATATATAATTTTGGAATATTTAGCAATATTTTAGTTTTTATTTAACATCAACAACTATAAATCAGATATTTAAAACTAAATAATTTTAATCTGAATTCATTGAAAAAGAAAGCCTTGAATCGTTAAAATTTCAGAAAGTTATAAAAGTTGAACAATTAATTTTTTTAAATTCGAGTAAGCTCAGAGATATTTAGAAGTTTCAAAAAGATTCAAACTCAGTTTTAAACTTGAGAATATTTCAAAAAAAATTTTAACAAAATGTAGATTTTTAAAGATTTTGAAATAAAATTTTAAGGCTTTTTAAGGATTTTTAAAGGTTTTAAGATAATAAAAAAATTTATTAAGATTCCTGGGAAAATTTCAAATGATTTTCTATTTTAAAAAATTATTTTTAAGAGAATATTTATAAACCAATTTTTATGAATAAATAACAATTGAATAATTATTATTTCAGAAAAAATTTGAGTAAGTTTGAGAGATATTTAAAATGTTTGAAAAGATTAAAAAGTAATTTAAATCTTGAGAAAATTTCAACAAATTTTAAACAAAGTGTAGATTTTTTAAGATTTTGAAAAAATAAGCTTTTAAGAATTTTGGAAAGTTTTAATACAAAATTTTCTTAAGATATCTTTACTTTAAAAAATTCTTTCGTAATAATATAAAAAAATGAACAAGAACTATGTATTTTAATAAAAAATATAGAAAATTTTATCTTAAAATGAAAATATATATATATATATTTATTTAATTATTGTTATACTTTATTAAGAATCATTATCTGTTAGTTTCACTCATTTGACCACAATTTTTCTGAAGTGTAACAAGTTTTGGTCTTCACTAAAAACTTTTTAAATATTTCTTTCGTATAGAGCAAATATAAGAAACCAAGGCTGAAGAAAGGTGCCCTTCCTTCTCAATTTCCTGGATGTCCGAAATATGTTTCCAAGCCCATCCTTCCTATACGCAAATCAGCACTGAAAAGAAAATTAGCTTCGAGTGTCAAAAATGAAACGATTAAAAAACGACGTATGATAGAAGTCGTATTGTGATGATAACGTCTTTAAAATGATTTTAGGAAACGACAGTTCAATTTCTTTTCCAATTTCTTGGTCTAGACAAAATGTTTTTTTAGGATATGAAAATGTACAATTTAGCCAACAGATTCGGATAAAAGTTCAGGGCAATAAAATTAAAAACGTCTGCAGAAAATCAGTAATTTTGACACAAGATCTCACAGTACAAGTGAATATTTCTGGAAAGATGATAGACCTGGAAAAATTTGGTTTCAAAAGAAAAATTTTTAACAGAGAAGACGTAGAAAATATCTTAAAAGTTATAGATGAACATGTTTTCTGCCAAGGATGCCAAATTCCTGAAGAATGGGGTCCTATATATTCTTCTGTGATAGATCCTGATAACGAAGGCACAAACCGCCACAAAATGTGTTCGATGCTCTTGCCTAAAAATAATTTAAAGGAAGGCTGCTGTGATTACTGCTCAAGAGGCAGAAAGACTCTTTCACAGAAAAGAATACGATTTCAGAAGAGCAAGAAACAACGTATTGACCTTTCTAGCTTCAAATCGATTGAACGAGCTAATATAAGAAAACTTCAGAAACGAAGTGAAGCTTTGAAAAGATCTTTGTCTCTAGCAAGGTCTCGTGAAAATGTTTACAAGACTAAGTTTAGAAGAGCGGAACAAGCAGTGTCCCAAATGGAGAGACAACCTTTATAACTCAAATTCTTCATGAAAAAAACATACCAACAAACGAGCAACTTGTAATAAACGAAATCTTGGAAGCCTCTAAGCATAAAAATCGAAGACAAAGACGGTATTCTCAAGAGTGGATTATGCTATGCCTGCTTTTGCCTACAAAATCACCAACAACGTACAATTTGTTGCGAGATAATCATATCCTCCTCTTACCCCGTGAGCGCACAATTCGAAGGTATTTTTCATTTTACTTTTTAATTTTTTGAACCTGATCGTGTTAAAAACGAATATTGTATATTGAAATATATTTTTGCAGGTATTTGTCTATGATAAAAGCTCCCTGTGGATTCGATCCTGATTATTTTGAAGCACATCAGGAATATTTAGAATCGAAACCTGAAATTGAAAGACACGTATTACTTCTTGCTGATGAGATAGGAACTCGTAAGGGATTAATGTTGGACGTGAAAACGATGTCTTACAAGGGACTTCAAGATTTCGGAGATGGCAAAACAGAAACTGCTGACATAAGTCAACAAGCGGATCATGGTCTTGTTTTTATGTGTCAGTCTTTGGCAGGTGACAGTTCTGTGCCAGTATCTGTGTTTGCTTCAAAAGGGCCAAGTGATGGGATTAAATTATCACTCCTCATATTAGAAGCAATTATTATGCTTGAAAATGCAGGTAAAATCTCGTTTAAAGGTCGTAAATTTATCATGAAATACGCAAAGCTATCACTTGGTCAATCAAACGTGGTGTTACGCATCTACGTATTTATGTAAATATGTATAGTTGCAAGGGTACATGGTGTTGTCGCTGATGGTGCCAGCCCAAATAGGAAATTTTGGACAGAAGTTGGTTGCAGTGGAAAGCTCGAAAACTTCAAGAATTGGTTTGTTCACCCAACTATCAATGACCGAAAAGTCTTGGTATTCTGCGACCCTAGCCACCTCATAAAAACCGTTCGAAATAGACTGTTCAATAATGGAACACTCAAGGTTTAAAATAATTATTTTCTTAAATAAAAGCAACTTTAACTTTTATAAATTTTATATTTTAAATTTCAGATTTATGCAGACAAACCTGATGTACAGTGGCATCATTTTCGGCTGGTTCATAAACACGATGAGGAACGGGTTGGAGATTTGAAGATCTGTCTGAGAATCACTCCAGACCATTTAAATCCACATTCACTTTTAAAAATGAGAATGTATTTAGCTCCGCAGGTAATTTTATTCAATTATGTATTTTATAAAATTTAAATAAAATAAATAACACTTCATTTATTTTATTTTAGATTTTAAGCAAGTCTATGGCCAACGGTTTAAGAGAATACCGTAAATATTTCGACGATTTGGAAGATTCTGAGGAAACAGCCTTATTTTGTGAAAGAATCAACAGATTCTTTGATGCCTTAAATAGGTTCGAAATAGGATTGGCACCGAACTCTGAAGATGGGAAGGTTCGTATTTTGTTTTCATTTCATTAGCTTTGCTTCACGAATATTTGTACACTTTATTGCTAATTTTGTTTTATTAAAGATCGTATTAGATAGTGTTGAGTGGCTTGATTCTTGGGAGGAAAGAGTCAGAAATGGATTTTTGTCGGCAGATGATTTTTCGACTGATCAGACAGCCCAAGGCTTGAGAATGACTTTGCATTCAGTTTTGGACATGACCGCAGATTTGATTCAAAATTACAACTTTGAGTCCGTTTTGACGGGGAAAATAAGCCAGCATCCTTTAGAGGTATTTAATTTCATTAAATTTTCATTCATTAAATATTCCATTTAAATAATTTAAAAAATGTTTTCAGAGATTTCACTAGAATTTCTACGTTTAAAATATTTTAAATTAATTTCGCTTTCGTTTATTTAATTCGTAGAGGTTTTTTGGCACAGTAAGATTGGCATGTGGAAGCAACGACCATCCTTCTACTCCTACATTCCTTCAAATTTATAAAATCCTGTCTGTGTTTAGTGTATTAAAGCCTCCGAAACTGGGTAACTGCACTACTTTTAAAATTGATCCAGCAGAGCCATTATTTAATATGTCAAGATTAAAAGAAATATTTGAAAGCAAAGAAAAAACTGCGCTTGAAAATGTTAGAAATAAATTGAGTTCTATAATTGAACACGAAGATAGAGATTGTTCTGATTTTATTGATCCAAGTTACGATGAGTACAACTCAGACCCATTTCAGGAATGCTTAATCTACTATACTACAGCCAACGTTTCAAAGCAATTATTCCAACTATTTAAATATTGTCCTGTATGCTACAACGCTCTTCTTTCAAACGAAACTCCTTCCAAATGTGAAGTTGCTCCACTTTTAGACACTCATAGTGATAATAGTTTATCCAAATATTAGAATTTTTTCTCTAGTTAGAAGTTTGGAATCGCTTTTTAAACAACATGGACGTTTGAATAACTGCTTCGATATTATAATTAATGACCTGATTTTAAATAAAACATTTAAATATCCATGTGCTGAACACAGCTGTGGCGTTCTTGTGTACGTTATCAAGAACTATTTATCGCTTAGAATGAGACAGTTCGCTAAAGAAAGCATAATTAGAGCTAAAAGGCGAAATGTTATTCAAAAAAAACTTAGCCGAGTTGCTGAGGTTTAAACGGCTTAAAGTTTTAAACAGTGTAAATACTTTTATTTTAGTTTACGAAGTTTATTCAAATTAATAATTTGTTACTGTTTTAGGGTTACTGTCGTTAATAAATTGCTTATTTATAACAGCATATGGCGTTGTTCTTATTTTAATTTCCTTTCCCATTAAATCAATTCCTTACTCCAATATAAAATTAGAATATCTGTTAATTAATTTCAATTTTTAATTAAATTGTATATTTCATAACAGTAATTTTGTTTATAAAATATAATGTCACAATATTATTATTGAAAGAATATTTTATCAGTTTTGCACTATTTTTTTGTAACTATATGTAATAAAAAAATATATTGTTTGTAGCTCCATGCTTTTTTTCAAACCTTTTTTTTGCAAAAATACTTTATATAATTTTTATAGACAAATTTGGAGTGCAATGATAAAAATTAGTATAATTATAAGTTTAATTCTATTTCTTGAGTTGAAAAAAATTTGAATTCATTTCCTCCATGTTACGGTTGAAACCTTTCATATTTCCCGCAGCTAGAAAAAAAGATTTTGATTTTTTTTTTTACTTAAAATTACTCTAATATTTAAAAACATATGAAACTTCAATTATGTAATGCATAAAACCGATTGTCATTACGCATAATATCAATTAAATTAATTTCTAACTAATTTTGCCTATGCTTGCCATGTAAAAACAGGCTGGAAAGACTCCCAGCGCCATCTGCGCTCCGCGCTTCACTTGCCCGTACTAGTGAACTAACGCTAACGTACAGTCGTTGCAGGGGGCTGCCCCACCTTACTTACTAGGTGTATTCTGCGTCTTCATCTCCAGTTGCCATACCATTCGCCACCGCCCAGCCTCTATCCTCCATCCAGCCCCTTAGAATCTCCCCCTCCTTATTTATTATCTTATCCTTCGATTTCCTTTCGAAGCTCTCCCCTTCCCTGTAAAAGCCCCCTTCCCTCCTGATCCTCGCATTAAAGTCCCCACCCACTACCACCATACCCTCCTCTCTTCCGCCTAGCAAGTCTTCCACCTTTTCTTTAATTCTTCTATCCCATCCTTATTGTACACTGTCACAAACTTACACGTTATCCGTCCTATCTTTACTTCCCTCATTAGCACTCCCTCTCCCTCTTCCTCTCCATGAAGTTCTTCCTCTAATCCATCTCTAACGCCCGATATAATTCCCCCACTAGCCCTTCCTTTCTTCTTCACTCTGACCGCCTCCTGGAGTCTCCACCTATACCCCCTTGGCAGCTTTGGCTCTATTCTATCCCATTCCTTTCTTTCTACCCACGTCTCTACCAGTCCTACAACATCAAATTCCTGGATATACCTCCAGAGCTCCTTATCCGAGATCGACACGGACTTGTTCATCGTACAGGTGGCATTGCATCTCGAGGAAAGCAGCGTTAATAGCATTTAACTGGTTCTCAGTGAAAAATGGTTCACTGATGAGGGCATTCTTACTCACCGCCTCGAGGTGATTGGATTGGAACTTTTGAAAGTAGTCGTTTAGTAATTGCATCCGACTACGGACGAATCCAATGGTAATTTTATCTCCCTCAGTGGCAAGCACCCTTTTTTGAGATTGGTAATCAATGTTATCAATGACAGTTGACTACTTAGAAGCTCCATAGATCTCATGGCAACAAATGTTCCTCAAGTTGATCTGTAACACATTTTATGACAAAACAAAATCAAGGGGTGCACAAATCAGTTTCATAAATTTAAATTTTCAGGTAACTCTGTGAGCAATCAATGTGGATTAGCATGTATTGCTGCCGGATGAGTATTATACCATTCTGGCTGCTCAATGTCACAGTCATGGCTCGCACAGCGCATTCACATAGCACCTGACCGCTTCCAGTCCGGTGTATGCTCTCACATGGCATCTGGCTGCGCCTGGCTAGGTGCCTGTTAATTAAGGCCACAGTCATGTCGCCCAAGGCCAGTCACACGGCATCTGACTCAAAATAACCATCGGGGCGCCCAAGGCCGGTTGCTTGATATCTGACGTCCAAGGCCAGATGCAGGTTGTGTAACGTCACAGGCATGGCGCCCAAGGCCGTCTACATGGAATCTGACGTTCACGACCAAATGCATGTCGCTCAATATCACAGTCGTGGCGCCCAAGGCCGGTTGCTTGGCAGCTGGTGCCCAAGACCAGATACAGTATGTGTAACATCACAGTCATGGCTCCCAAGGCCAGTTACATGGCATCTGACGCCCAAGGCCAGATGCAGGTTACTCAACATTACAGTCGTGGCGCCCAAGGCCAATTACATGGCACCTGATGCCCAAGGCCAGATGCATGTTACTTAACGTCACAGACATTACACCCAAAGCCAGTTACATGGCATCTGACGCCCAAAGCCAGATGCATGTTACTTAACGTCACAGTCATGGCACCTTAAAGCCAGTTACATGGCACCTGACGCCCAAAGCCAGATGCATGTTACTTAACGTCAGAGTCGTGCAGTCTGTTTAGAACTAAGTCGTACGAAATTCATGTTTACCAATACGTCTTTAAAGCATTTTTCTGTCGAGAGAATTATCACAGGAATAAATAGCCAACAATAGGTATAAGTTCCATCATCACAACCCAATGCATCAGGGGACCATACGCAATGCCCTGGGGGAAAGGACCTCAGACCATAAATTAAATTTTGAAAATTTGTTAGTGAATCAGGCCTGACTTAAGACGCATGCAAAATGGCATCAAGTAAAACTGCAGCTTGGCAGTTAGTATAACTAACAAGTTCCAAGAATGTGTCTATGCTTCTCCGCAGTCCCACTATCCGGCTCGAACGACCAGAAGTGAATCCGAAATTCCGACTGCTGGCGTGGGATAGCGAGGGAGCGGCACTGCGCCACTTAAAAGAAACATTTCAATCGCCCGAATAATGTTTAATTATATATTCAGCACAATTGCAAGTTGAATAGTACTTGATAGTTCCATTTCTTGAACTTGACGGTTACTCCTCGTCGGTTACGGACGTGTCGATTTGCTCCGCTTCAGTTTTCCGAGATTCCTTGAGTATCTCAGTTTTTTCTGTGCTCAAGGCTGGTATGTCGTAGAAGTGCTTGTGCTCGGTTTGTTTTGTGACTTTGAACTTTTTGTTAATTCGTTTAATTGTTTCTAATCGGTGCAAACTTTTTCAAACCAGTTATTTCTGATACGTTTCATTTACGCTACAATGGGAGCGTATCCGGAGTGCAACGTAGTGATTTCGAGAGGTGGTCCTGAGGTTCTAGCCTGTGTGAAATGTGGCGATCTCATTCACTTGACCTGTGCTAATGTTGGCATCGCAAAAAAGACTTTTAATAAACTTAGAAAAAGGGCAGATTTATTACACTGTGTGACAAAAAAAAACTGCGGGCACTTTTATGGAGGCCTAGCACAAATTGCAGGTCCCCAAAATCTCATTTTATGGCCAAAAAACCGTTTTTGGGTAGGCTCATGTGAACAATCACTCATAACTGCGCTAATTTTCATCCGAGTTACAATTTTGTTTGAAAGGGGAAAAGCAGAACTTTCCGACTGTGTATTGTTAATTTTGTGGAAATGAAAACTGACGAGACTGCAGTTGAAAGTATTTGCGATTTTTCGACTTTTTTTCATTTTTTCGACTTTGACGATGTTTTTACGATATTATTCGATCTTGGAGATTGTTTTTAACACCATATTTTGAAATTCAATTTAATTCTGCAACGAATAAGATTTTTTGAATGAAATTGGATGGAAATTGACGGAGTTGTGTGAATTTTAAGATTGTGGAAATTTTTTTCTCAATTTGCATGCACGTAACTGACGTGGAATTTGCATCAGGGCGGGTCGCGAGGGATAAAAATTATAGCAACACTCAACTCAATGCTCATAAGTATCTCACTAATAGAGCGGATACTCGCTCATAGTGCGGATGCACTAAGCAGTACTCAGTTTTACGTACAGTTAGTTGGAGTGGCAGTTTGCAGTTCCTGTTGTTTGCCGGTTCAATTTAAATTTGAGCACCAGACATACGACTAGGCCCGTCAACCTTTTAGGTTAGGCCCGTCAAATCAGTTTCCGATTCAAACTCAGAAGAATTTTATGGTATTTCGAAATTAGGTTGGGAGGAGAGAATGAATCTTGAAGAGAGACAGATAATCGTTTGTATTTACCCCTTCAAAGATTTTGGAAACCTTGATTCAATCCTTAACTGAAATGCACCGCACTTGACACTGGAACTGGATTGAAGTGGATCGGAACAGATATTGGAACTTCTATCTCACGGAAGATCTCGGAAGTTGATTTCAGATACTAGAACTTCTATCTAACTGAAGATCTCGGAACATGATTTCAAATTTGACAGTAGAGAGTGGATTTTACTGAAATCTTGGGACTGAACTTGCAGAGTCTTGACTTGAGGTCGACAAGTAGACTGGAATCGGAAACTGATTTAGTGTAGAAGGTTGACGGGCCTACTCGTAGGTCCGGAGCTTGGATTTAAATTGAACCGTCGAACAACAGGAACTACAGATAGCAACTTCAACTAACTAACTGTACGTAGAACTGAGTACTGACAAGTGCATCCGCACTATGAGCCAGTATCCGCACTATGATGAAAATTCCACGTCAGCTACGTACATGCAAATTCAGCAAAAAATTCCTACAATCTTAAAATTCACAAACTCCGTCAATTTCCATTGGATTTCATTCAACAAAAGCTTATTCGACGCGGCATTAAATTTTCTTTCAAAATAATGTGTTGAAAAAAATCTCCAGGATCGAATAATATCGTAGAAACATCATCAAAGTTAAAAAAATGAAAAAAGTAGAAAAATCGCAAATACTTTCAACAGCAGTCTCGTCAGTTTTCATTTCAACAAAAAGAACAATACACAGTCGGAAAGGTCTGCTTTTCCCCTTTCAAACCAAAATTGTAACCCGGATGAAAATTAGCGCAGTTATGAGTAATTGTTCACATTAGCCTACCCAAAAACAGTTTTTTTGCCATAAAATGAGATTTTGTGAATGTATGGGGAATTTCTCCCATACCGTTTTTCTTAGTTTTACTAGCCCCACAACTTGTGCTAGGTCTCTATGAAAGTGCCAGATCACTGTCACGTAGTGTCATGTCTGCAAGGGATGTAATTTTTTGACTACTTGTGCGACCTCTGCATCAGTGACTACCAACTCTGGTGCCAATAATGAGATCAGTAATTCTCGAGACATCGATGATGAAAATCCCGTACCCTTTACTCCCACTCCTTTCAATTCACCTGCTCTACCTCTAAGCCTTGTTGAACTCTTACGTCAAGTGGTCTCGGAGGCCCAAAGTGAAGCGCTTGCGCAGTCTCGTGAGATTTGAGCGAGATTCAGTGAATTCGAAACCCGACAACAGGATTTTAACAAAAAATTAAACTCCAACCTTTTGGAAATGAAGACTGACCTCTCAAATAACACTCGTCGCATAGATTCTCTTGAAGCCAGCTCTGTAGTGCAAATTGAGGAAATTCGTCTTGTTAAGGAGGAAGCTCAATACCTTCAGGCTAAAGTGGTTGCGCTTGAGCATGCGCAGAATGTTAATGATCAAGCGGCTTTACATACCACACTTGAAATCCATGGTCTTCCAATGAAGCCCAAGGAGGACCTTATGGCCAACGTTGAGTCGACTACCAAGGCTCTTGATGTACCAATTGTTGAGAATGACGTCAACCCTTACCGTATTATTAGAGCACCGTCACTCACTCATCTTTCTACCCCTCCGGTCATCGTAATTAAATTCAGTCGTCAAGATCTATGAGATAAAATGATCGAGAAACGTAAAGTCAAAAGAGATTTTTCTACATCGAATTTGGGAAGGACCGGAGATGAGAAACGCTTTATTTATCTTCGCGAGGCCACTCCACTCAATTGAAAAATCTATGCTATCGCCCTTGATCTTCGGAGAAGAAAGAAAATCAAATATCTTTCGATTTCGGGTGGAATAATTTTTTGTAGAGAGGAGGTTCACCTAGAATACACCTTGCAAATATACTATCTGTAGAGGGACTTCAGTAGCAACTACGGGCTAAGTCCAATATTTATTTTAATTTTCTCCGACTAACCTTAGCATTAATTTTTCACAAGTGCTACTCCTACCTTGGCATATGTATTTCTCTAATTTTTACTCTGCATCCTCAATTAATCTTATTTATTCGCATAGAAAAGTACTTAAATTTTATTATGTGATTTCTTAGACAACTCTGTTTCCCTTACTTAAATATCTATAATAAGTATACAGCATCTTGTTTCTACTTATTAAGTAATATTCCATTTGCTAATTACCTGCATGCGGGCCATATTATGTGCTGTGCCTCAGAATAATTATCGATTTCAATTTGACGCTTTAATGTGTATTTACGACGATGCTAGTCTTGCGTCAACTTTTCAAATTTACTACTTTTATGTACAGTATACATATAGTAAGTTTTGTAATGACTATTGCTTCTCCATTTTTCTGGATATTAATTAGTATTATTCGTTATATTTCTCAATGCGACTCAATTCCTGCTTCCAATTGTGATCACGTGAACTGGTTTTTGTTGGTCTTTAGTCTCTATTGCTATAGCTTCATGGGATGGCTATCTCTACCCTTTGAATTTATAATGCTTATTGCTTTTCTAATTTTTACCTTTTTATGAGCCTTATTCCCTGTTTTCAAATGTAATCATGTGAACTGGATTTTGTTGGTTAACGTATTTCAGACACTTCTATATATAACTATACTTGAACTTTACTTATCACTGGCAAAATGAAAACCTTAAATATTTGTTCAGTTAACGCTCAGTCTTTATCTGTCCATTACACTGAATTTAAACTTCATTCTATGTCCTGTTCCTATCATATCATAGCTAAGTCTGAGACCTTGCTTACGTCTAAATGGCGTCTAATATTCAATCTAGCCTCATAGCACTTGATCATTACACACTTTTCCGCAGAGATAAAGATGAGAGAATAGGGGGTGGGGTCTGTCTCTACCCACAAAGCACACTTCCCGAAAAAACCTGGTATTTTTTTGGGGCTTGGTCCAAGTGGCCGGAAGAAGAAACCAGGTTTGTCCAAAGTTTAGACCTATGCTTAGACCTAAGTTAAAACATAGGTTCATGACCACCTAAATTTTTTGTATTTAAAAAAAAGGTTACTTCATTTTTACATACATTTGACGAAGAATGTAGTATTTTTAACAAAAATAGTATTAATCAAAGAATCCAGTGAAAAATTGATAATTTCGTCAAATTTGATAAAAATGTCATAAAATCATGTTATAAGTGATCAATTATTTCCTTTTTTCAAATTTGTTCCCCCTAATTTCTGAGAAGCAAAAAATAATTAAATTATTTCTCATTCTTAAAAAAAAAAATTTCAAACATCCAAGATATTGAGTTATATCTTAAACTTCAAAAACGGCGAGCCTATGCAATGGCAAGCTTAATTCGTGGTCGCAAGATACCTCTGACTTATTTTCTGGGCGATTCATTTCTCTTGCTAGAAGGAGCCGCACCTAACGCGCTGCCTAGCTTTTTAGTTCTGAACTATGATCCGCGGAACTGAGAACATTAGTTCCCAACGAAGTCGCTGAACAGCGCATTAGGTGCGACTCCTTCTCGGAAGAGACATTAATTGCCCAGAAAATAAGTCAGAAGTAACTTTCGACCACGAATGAAGCTTGCCATTGCATCGGCTCGCTGTTCTTGAAGTCTGAGAAATTATTTAAAAATATTTCAGTTTTTGAAGTTCTTGATAGCTGTGCTGTCAAAGAATGATAAATAATTTAATTATTTATATTTTCTCAGACATTATGAGAAAAAATTTGAAAAATAAAATCGCTTTTCACTTTTTAGCATGAAAAATGACATTTTTATGAAATTATTAATTTTGCAATGGATTCTTTAATTGCTACTATTTTTGTTAACAATATTGAATTTTTCGTCAAATTGACGTAAAAATGAATTCAATTTTTTCAAATAAAAAAATTGAGGCGGACATGAACCTATGTTTTAACCTAGTTCTAAGCATAGGTCTAAACCTAGGACAGACCTGGTTTTTTCTTCCGACCACGTGGACCAAGTCTCGAGGAAAGACCAGGTTTTTTCGGGAAGATTGCTATGTGGGCTATATTCATGACAGCTTAAGGGTTGTACAGGTGGGAATAAGTCCTCCTGCCAATTACCCTATTGCTGAGTACCTTTTTATCAAGGCATCTTCGTCTCATGAAAGCATATTGGTGGGTGTGATTTACAAACCTCCCAATGCTTCCGACTATAGGGAACTTGAGACTGACATTTTCGACCTTATACCAAACTATAATAACATTTTACATACTGGTCACCTAAACACAAATCTTAATGCTACCAACAATTTAACTAACTATTTTAAATCAGTAGTGTTCTCCGCCGGATTGTCTATAGTTCCCTATAATACCACGCACCACACCGATCATTCTAGTACATGGATTTACTTGATGATTGTTGATGATCTAGACAAGGTAATTTCTTCCACTCAACACTTAATCTCATTCCTCTCAAACCAAGACCTTATCAGCATTCAATACCAGTTCTCCTTTAATCCCTTCTCTAGTATATCTCCTCTTTCTATACGCAATCTCACAAATATAAATGAAGCCGTATTTCTTGAGCACCTCTCTACTTATGACTGGAAAAGCATTTTCATTGAAAAATATATAAATAGAAAGGTTACTTACATACATAGATTAGCAGTTCGAACTCGAAAGTTCATTGCCTCACTACCTGATTCGGGTAGTGTTTCTAGGTGGATATTTACTACCAATGTGGGCCCACCACACCCACGGCGGGCCAACAGCACGCAGTATTCCTGAACGGTCACCCATCCAAGAAAGGTTACTTGTCTAACAAAATGTGTATCTTTAGCTTTTGAAGAATTTGCGCCTCTTCATACCCTTAAAGCAAAAAAGAAGTCCACTCCTTGCATTACATCTTATATCAAAGACTTAATGGAAGAAAGAGAAAAATAACGTAGATTCGCTAAAAGAACAAAAAATAGTATTATTCAAGCTGAATTTCGTAAAATGAGAAACTTAGTTGAAACCAAAATCAGGGATTCATACAATCAATATAATTACAATTCTAATAAAAACAGGAATAAAAATAAAAACATCTGGTTTCTCTTAAGACGACTTGGACTTATTCCTCCAAAACACTTGGCTCCTGATAACAATTTCACTCCTGCAGATCTTTTAACAGCCTTCACCACAAAATTCACACTCCTTACAAACAGGACTCCTTCCCCGTCCGCAGTTCCCTCTACCTTTTATGATACTAAATCATTCTTTTCTGACATATCACAAGAAACCCCAATTAAAAAACTCTTATAGGTAAAATCGAATGCTCAAGGTTCTAATGGTATTTCAATTAAAATGATTCGCTTAGTTTTATCAGACATTTGTCCTATTCTCTTGCATATCTATAACGCATGTCTACATGTGGGAATATTTCCTGATACCTGGAAAGAGGCGATGTTTCGCCCTGTTCCTAAAATATCTAACCCTACTTCTCTGAAATATATCTAACCCTACCTCTCCCAAAGATTTCTGACCGATATCCATCCTCTGTGCATTGTCTAAACCTTTCGATCGCATTGTACATCAGCAACTTATTTTTCATCATACCTCAATCGAAAATTCGACTTTCGATGCCTGTAGAGCGGGTCGAAAATCGAATTTTCAACGGCGATGTGCAACACCGCCATTTACATTTATCTGTCACTTTCTTCCCTAGGGTTGAAAATTCGACTTTTGACCCGCTCCACAGGCATCGAAAGTCGAATTTTCGATTATCGATCTGATGAAAAACTGTATGCATGACTCAGGCCGGCAACTATTGTGCATTTCAATATATTCATTGCATAATACAATTTGCAAGCAGCGAAGGTTTATAATTTCAGTGCTAATGGAAAAAAGGAGTACTTGTTATTAACTTCTTTTAAATTAAATTTTGGTCACTTCTTAAGGAATGTTTAAGGAATAATTTCCACCCAATAACATTTTATTTTGATCCCCCGCCCCACCCTTTTGTATTGTGCCCGGAAAATGCACCAAAAAATGCAAAATATCAGTCTTATGTAAAATTCATGCTAAAGACGGTATTTTTTGGAACTGTTTCAACATGAATTACTTTTATTTGATAAGCAACAAATTTGGAAGTATTTTATAACAGATTTTTTGCTCTTACATCAATGTAAAAATTTTCAACCTTGAATGTCTTCACAACAAGATTATTCTGGGTACAGCACATATAGTCGCAAATGGACAAGACCCTCTTCTTAAAATGGTCAGGAAACACGAAGAAGTGGGCAAAGGGGCGGTTCTGTACAAAGCAGCCGAGGAGACAGCCGAAACACTCCGCCTTGACTTCAATATCAGGGGTGAGCAAAATGCATCAAATCTCACTCCTGAAGGCCCGGATTAAGAAAGCACAGAAGAAAACCTTCCGCGAACAGCTGCTCGACAAGAGGATGCACGGCATCTTCCACAGAAATGTGGAAGATCAGTTGATGTCGTATGAGCTAACGTATAATTTCCTTAAATCATCAACGGCCATACCACGCTGAAAAAACCAGTCCTCGTCAGATCACTGAAGTTAAGCAGCGTTGGGGGCGGTTAGTACTTGGATGGGTGACTATTCGAGAATACTGCGTGCTGTTGGCCCGTCGTGGGTGTGGTGAGCCCACACTTGTAGTTATTTACTACAAGAAAACTATCCACCTAGAAAAACTACCCGAATCGGGTAGTGTCACACCTACCCTGAAAGGGAAATGGCTTAATGGTATACCCGGATTGAAGTCAGGCACGGAGCGTTTCATTTTGGCATGTCAAGACGGTGTCATTTCCACTCTAGAATACCGTCGCCACATTTTGAGCCAAGATATTAGCTTTGATAGCTGCAGAGCGTGTCATGCACACCCCGAGCATCTAGGACACATACTATCCAGTTGTCCAACTCATGCGGGAACGACCTACATCCAAAGGCATTAGCCTAAATACCGCTCCGCTAACCGCTCCTAGGGAAATAGAGTCAATTGTCGAAAATGAGAAGCGCCGTATATACTGGAACTTCATATTCTCGACAATTGTTTCTGTTGCGCACTCGAGGCCTGACATATTTCTCCTTGACTTCGAGAAACGAACCATGTTCCTTATCGAATTTTCGGCACCAGCTGACAAAAACGTCATAGCCAAGGAGAAAGAAAAGAAAGAGAGGTATAAAGATCTTATAAGGGAGTTGCGACGATTATACCCGGAATATTCTGTTAAGCTAATCGTCTTAATCATCGGCGCTCTTGGAGGTGCCAAGGTTTCACTGTTTAATAGCCTGAAAAGCATCCCTGTGTGTCAACAAAATGCTGAGACATTTGCGAGGAAAATGCAGAAGGCGGTCGTCCTTGGATCGCTCCGTGTCCTTAGGGTGCACAAGACTTTTGCCGGATCGTCGTATTGAATTCGTCGCAGACTGTAACCACTTATCTCACGGTCGTGAGACGTGGTTACAGCTGAAATTTTACCGCTATTTCGCTGGGAGCGGGTGCAATTTTTCAGATTAGCACCCGCTCCCAGCGAAATCCTGCGGTTGTGCTTATGACAAACTTTTAACTAACTATATATATATATATAAATTCGGTTTCGGTTTCTATTCCTCTGGAATCGAACCGAAGGGCCTATAACAAAGCCATCGCATGCGTCCTCGTGTTGCGGGTCCCTGTACCAAGGGTTTCTGCTGAATATGGTTACAATAATTGAAGAGTCGTCACGGACAATTGTCCAGGGATGGTTTACAAGGAAATAACTCCCAAGCGGAGGCTTAACAACCGTGCTGAAAGCTGAATGGCACTTGGGTGAGGTGTCTCGGACGGTGACTCTGGGATACCGGGCGATCTGACAGAGTATGGAGCCTTATCCTTGCTTGCGGGGCTCTACAAGGATGGACGAACCATTTCCCTAGCTACTCGTGGGAACAACAATGATTACACCAAACATAGCTGTACTAAGTGCGGTTCAAAATAGTGGAACGCGCAGGGCTCCCGACAATAGGTCGGACAACAATGCCGACTACCCTAGAGTTCGGGGAGCTAATCAAGACGGAGTCAATGCGATTGACCAGTGGAATCTCAGTACTTTTGGGTAGACGGATCGTCTCAATGACGGCCTGCTAGAGTGCTACGATACCAGTATGGCCCCTGAACGAGAAGGTTACATGTCACGACTGCATGCTCTGTGGTGCGAGAAACACCCAGAGCTTTCATACTTTCCGCATCAACGTCTGCGAAACCATGCCGAACGACTCCAGAAAAGGGGCTATATAAGCGAACCGCCTACTCTACCGCAGCCAGAACAAACCGGCAACAGAGAAAGAGAGGCAACACTGAGACCAACCGCGGGCAGTTATCCAATAGAGGAAGAGCGATGCTTCAGGACTCGGAGAGACATCAACATCTAGGTTTCTCCCAAGACCAAAGATCTGACTGAACTGGATGATGAGCTTCGTGGAGATTTTTCCGAAGAATCCGACCTCTGGACTATCAACTGTAGTGTGTACAATGCAGCGAGAACTTTGGCAGATGCAAACCGTAAAACAAAACCAACGGTTGATCATCAGACCAAAAGATGAATGCATCAACTTAGCACAAAGATAGGCTGGGCAAGACAGTACGCGTCCCGCATTCAGTGTGTGATTGACTACATAACATCTGGCAGGAATTTCACTGCCAAGGTTCGACAGTTCGCGCGCGAACTGCGGATCCGTTATCACACACTTAACAAGTCAAAGCTGTGACCAGCATCATATTGTTGACAGAATACGGGGACTACCTGACGCTAGGAGAATTCGAGAGCGGAGGGAGAGGTGGGTCAGATAAAACCAACAATTTTTCTTTGACACATCTCGATTCTTCGAAGATCCTCCAGTTACTGTCGACCATCCGCCCCAACCAGAGAAGGTCAAAGTATTTTGGAGAGAAGTCTACGAAGTCCAGCATCCACTGAAAGAAGACTCAAAGAACACAAATAGCTTCAAGGAGCTGTGCAATGTCCTCATAATACCAGGGGAAGAATGCCCACCTATCACTACCGAGGAGGTGAAAAAAGTATTAAGTGGCATGAAGAACTATACCTTTCCGGGACCAGATGGTATCAAGACCTTCTGGTGCAAGAAGTTTCCTTCAACACACCAACATTTGGCCCGCATTTTCACCATATATCTAAAGTTGGAAGAGCCTATTCCGGAGTGGTTGGTGGAAGGACGGACAGTACTCCTGCCAAAGATGGGCAACTTGGCTGATTCGAAGTATTACAGGCCAATCACTTGTCTGAACACACTGTATAAGATCTTCACAGCTAATATAAATGATAGAATTGTTCAGGCAATCGGACCTGTGTGACGAGGAATGTACGAATAACGTGGCTCAAAGAAGGGCGTAGTAGGATTTCCTTAGATCATCTTAAGACGAAAATTCTATACTTAGTCGGTTTCCCAGTAAACGCAACCTCTTAAATTACTGTTAGATCCACTGAGAGAAATTCCGCACAAAATAATTTGGCGTTTTAATGTCCGTTTAAAATATCCTTAAATCCTCTTAAGACGGCAATTATATAACCGCGGTAAATCAGTCCTATGGCCACGTCTCACGTCCGTGTGATGGTTGGCCAGAGGTCGCGATGAAATCACAACGATAGGTTGGCGAAACCCTCATGTGTGTTGAGAACGCGAATCGACCCAAGGATGACAGCTTTCTGCATTCATCTCGCAAGTGCCTTGCTATATTTTTGACACGTGGGTATGGCTTTAAGGTTACGAACCAGTGATAGTTTCGTACCTCCGAGAGCACCGATCACAAGGATAATTACTTTAATCGAATATTTTGGGTACAGTCTTTGCAGCTCCTTTTTCAGGTCTTGATACCTCTCCTCCTTTTCTTCTCCTTGGCAGTGATGTCAGACCTCCAGTGTGCAATGGAGACTGTTGTCAAAAAATCGTAGTTCCAGAAAAATTGACACTTCTCGTTTTGGACAATTGACTCTATCTCCCTCGGAGCGTTCGGCAGGGCAGGCTCGGCGTCAACACCATAAAAGCGACAAAGATGGTAATAAAGCACTGTCAAGGCCGCATTATGTTTGTAGAGATACGTCGTTCCAGCGTGAGTGGGACACCAGGATGGTATGTGTTCTAGGTTCTCAGCTTGTGCATGACACGCTCTACACCTATCGCTGGGATGCGGTCACGGTATACTAAGCTGGAAATGACACCGTCCTCGAATGCGAAAATGAAACCCTCTGTACTTGAATTAGGTCCGGATGATCTGAGGGAAGCAAAAGTTTTCTCCTTCGACAAGGACTGATTTTCTACATTTCTGTCAAAGTTCCCGTGCATTTTCTTGTCGAGTAGCCGCTGGCGGAATTTTTCAAACCTCTGCTTTCTTTACTTCGGCTTTTAGAAGTGAAGCATCTAGATCAAGTAATGTACTTTCCTCACTTCTGATGTTAAAATGCAGGCCAAGGGTCTCGGCGGCCTGCTCCGCGGCTTTGTACGCAGAACAATTCGGTTATAAAGACATTGGAAATTCAGGAGTCCGCGTCCGCCTTGACAGCGTGACATGTATAGTCGCGGAACGGACGAATTGATATGCAAGCTCTTATGCATATGCATGATCTTACGGGTGGCGATATCAGGGGCCGTAAGCTCGTTCTTCGTCCACTAAACCACCCCAAACGAGTAGAGTCGAATCGGGACGGCAAGCATGTTAGTCGCAGAAACCTTGTTCAACGCCAACAGATTGGACGACCAAATGTGTCGAAGAAAATGCAAGTATGTATAGGTCTCTCCAGTGTCAAGATATCTTATACTTATATCCACTTATATCCACAAGCTCAGAGTCATCGGGAACGCCAGTAATATTTCCTTTCTTCAGATGAATCTTGGCACACTTGTCCAATCCAAAGTCCATACCAATCTCTTCTGTGTACTTCTTGACGATATTTAGAGCAAGTCGAAGTTTGCTTGCACCTGAAGCATAGATCTTCAGGTCATCCATATAAAATACATGAGTGCATACTGACTAGTGTCGCCACAGAGGTATCCAGGAGAATATATAATATGTATAATGTATTTAAATGTATGAGGAAAATTTGAAGGTTTTATTATTTTTAAAATCCGAAAAAAATACACAAGAGTTTTTTCACTATGAAGATTCAGTTTCCGGGACAGAATGTTAAAAATTCGTGTTTTTGGACGACCGTGGGGTAGTATTCTAAAGAGTTTAAGTGCTCGGAGAAATTCTCACGAGCATAAGAATATGCTCGAGAATATGCTCGACCTTTATGTGCTTTGAGAATTTAATGAGCATTTATGAGCATTTGGAAATAGGATTTAAAGAATCGTATTTTTTATCTTCATTAATAATAATTACATTATTTAAATTATGCGGGAAAATGTATCGCTTCAAATTGGAAAGAGAAAACTGATCAATTTTCAACTAAAAAGATTATTATTATACCATTAAACCATTTCCCTTTCGGGGTAGGAGTGACTTACTCGGGGAGGATGGAAGTAATCCCGTGCAGAAATCGCCCGATTTCGTACGTAATACCGATCTGGCCCCGATCGGGATTTCCGATCTGGCCCTCATCGGTATAACTCTGTGGCCCATACTTGGGCCAGACCGGGCCAGACCGATTTCCTACTGAAACGCCATCTCCATGCGCTCACAGAATTAGTGCTGGGTATTGTTTTTTGACAGTGCAGTGAATTTCGAATATTACTCGTTTGTAATATTCTGTGTATTATTGAGAATGCCTAAGGCGAGTACGCAATTTGTTCGGACGCATCGAGCACTAGCCAATATACCTCGAAACCTGATTGAGGAGAATTAAAGTAAGTAATTACGCTCTGCGGCTCATTGAAAACTAACCTCTGATAAATTAACCATCAATTAACTTGTCTTTTCTCAATTAATGTAGATGAAATTATTATAGATGGTAATGTAAGTGATCCGGAACTCAATATTGATCAATCCGTTCCAATTATGAATTTGTTCGAGCCACAAAATTTGGAGTATGTGTTCGAAGGTCGAGAAGTGTGGTTATATCTCTTTTTCCGCGATGTGAAATGGGAAATTTAGCAACATTATTTCTTCTTCTGCCCTGTCTTTTGGATTACGTTTGGGCCAAGGAGTAAGATGAGCAAGGTAATTTACTGAATACTTTTTACACTGTTTTTTTGTTTCGTTGACAAATTTTAACATTTCGGAACTCTCTTCAACTTTCATCCTATAAATGCTGCCATGAACTGTTTTTATTTTAGTTTCTCGGGACCAGTTTAATTATTATTACTCTAAATTATTTTACCATTTTTGGATTGTTTTTGTAAATACCGCATATTTAATTTAATATGAAACACTTTGGATTCCTATGATTTGAAATCAAAATATATTGTATCATCAACAAAATAGTTGAATTTTCAACCCAAAAAGATGAATTTTCAACAAAAACAAATTAATTTTCAAATAAAATAAATTATTTTCAACCAGCAGTTGCATTAACAATCAAATAGTTGAACTGTCAAGCAAAAATAGCTAATTTTGGAGAAATTAGTTTAACTTTTAACGAAATAGTTCAGTTTTCAAGCAAAAAGGTTTATTTTCTGAAGACAGTTGAATTTTCAAACCGAAAAGTTGAATCTTTAAACAAATAGATGAATTGTCAATCAAGAAAGATGAATTTCAAACTAAATAGTTGAATTTGCAACTGAAGAAAGATATTTTTTGACCAAAAATGGAATAGTTGAATTTTCAGGTAAGAAATCAACTTTTAACAACAAAAAAAAACACAAATTTTCAACAAAAAAGTTTAACTGTCAACCAAAGCGGTGAATCAAAAAAAAAAAGTAAATATTTAACACAGTAGTTCAACTTTCAACTAATTAGTTGAATTTCCAATCCAAAAATATGTATTTTTAACTAAATTATTAAATTTATAACAAAAAAGATGAATTTTCAACAAAAATGTCAATTCTACCACATTGTTTCATTTTTATGAATAAGTTTAAATTAAAACTTCAACTTTTAACCAAGTAATTTTTATGTTCAGTCAAAAAAGGTGTTAGTTTTAAATCAAAAACAGTTCAATTCAACCTAAAAAGACAAATTTTTCAGAAAATAGATGAATTTTCAGCCAGGGACATTAATCTCCCATAAAAAAGGCCAGTTTTGAACTCATAAACTCAATTTTCAACCAGAAATGAAATATTTACATTTTTAATTGAAAAAAATAATTTTTCAACCAACAAAAATCGATTTTTGTACAAAATAGTTCAATTTTTAAATGAAAGACGATTCGTCAACCAACAAATAAAATTTTGAACTAAGTAGTTCAACTTCCAACCTTAAGAAACTAGATGAAATTTTAATAAAGTATTTAGTTAAATTTTTAAGCAAAAAGTCAAATACTCATCCATATAGATGAATCGTCCAAATTACAGTTGACAAAACTAATTTTCATGAAAAAAAAAACGAATTTTCAACCAGTTGAATTCAATAAAAAAGACAAATTTTTAACAACAACAAAAACATTTATTTTCAAAAAAATTGTTGAATTTTTAATTCGAAAAGATAAATTTTCCTCACATGAATTTTCTAACAAATAGTTGAATTTTCAAATTATAAAGGATAAATTTCTAATCAAAAATGGAGAATTTAAATTTTCAGATAAAAATCACCTTTCTCGGTGAAAAATTCAGCTATTTTGTTGAACATTAGTTTTTTATATTTCAGGTTATTTAACATTTTTTCATGAAAAGCAAACCTTCTCCTGGCAATTTATACCATCGACAATAATTTTACGTTTCTTAAAAGTATAATTAAACATTTTTTTCTGAAACCTGTTCTTGGGGTGCCCGTACTACTTTAATTTTAACTTAAAATAATGATGCGATTATATATATTTCCAGCTGTTATTTGTGCTAAATTTGAAAAGCAACATTGAAACCATTATTGGAAATTCCAAAGATTGGGGTGGCCGTCGAACGGAGAGCACCATGCACTAGTTTCGAGTTTACTTAAATGAAATGTATGTTATTTCGGTTTTAAATAAATAAAAGTTTATAATTTATAATTTGCTCTTTATTCGCGAAATTCATAAACGGGAATATAATCAGACTGATCGGGCACCCATCCGGCACCGACCGGGTTTCCCGATCGGGAGTCCCGACCTGGCCCCGGCCTGGGTGTGTGTTTCATCCGCGATCTGGCCCCGATCAGGATTCCCGATCTGGGCCCGATTTGGCCCGGTCTGGCCCGGTCTGGCCCCGATCGGGGCCAGATCGAAATTTCTGCACGGGATGTAGGGGAGGGGGTATAGATTTGTATATTGATCTAGAATTCTTGTGTTACTTAGGAAAGAAAGTTTTCTGTGCATTTATTGACCTAGAAAAAGCATTTGACACGGTAAATAGAAGTAAACTTTGGGAAGTTCTTAAAGAATACGGAGTAAATGGAGGGCTCCTGCAAGCAATAAAAACAATATATACAGGTAGTAAAGCGAGCGTAAGGGTAAACGGGAAACTGAGTGACTGGTTCGATATTACGCAAGGCGTGAAACAAGGATGCGTTATGTCCTCGTGGCTATTTATCATATTCATGGATAAGTGTCTAAGAACTGCACTCTTCGACGAAGAAGGTGTAGATCTCCAAACAGTTAAGGTACGTGGGTTAGCTTTCGCAGATGACAAGATTGTTATGGCAGAATCAGTCGAGGACTTGCAAAGAATGTTGAATAAACTTCATACAAGCATGAAGGACATGGGACTCAAAATTAACGTAAATAAAACAAAAATCATGGTGTTTGAGGGAATGAGTGAGAAAACAATGTGCAACATTGTCCTAAATGATGAGAGATTAGAACAAGTTGACAAGTACGTATATCTAGGTAGTCTATTCACTAGCGACGGAAAAATAGATGGGGAGTTAGATAGGCACATAAATAAGGGTAAACAGGTTATCGGTAGAGCAGGGTCCATCCTAACAAATAAAAACATATCAAAAAAAGCTAAAATGGCCATACACAATTCTATATTCGTACCGACTGTACTATACGGTAGCGAGACATGGACCTGTCAAGAAAAGGACAGGAGTAAAATTAACGCGATCGGCATGAAACCTCTGCGCATAATATGCGGGAAAACACTAATGGACAAAGTCCAAAACGAGACAATCCTCAAAGAATGTGGTGCAAAAGAGACAATAGTTGACACATGGGAAAGAAATCAGTTAAGATGGTTCGGACATCTTGAAAGAATGAAAGATGAACGACTGACCAAACAAGTGTATAAAGGTAAAGTAAATGGCAGAATGCCCAGAGGTAGACCGCCAAAAGAATGGTTAGAATCTGTAAATGAGACATTAATCCGTAGAGACATAAGAAGCCATAGGAACACAAGAGCTTGCATGAAAAAATGCATGGACGTGAAGGAAGCTAGAGTAGTATGCCAGGACAGAAAAGTGTGGCGACAAATAGTTTGTAAACAGAGTGACAGTAGAATGAATGACGCCTGAAACAAAGATCTTGGATACTAATGGGCCCAAGTGGAGAACCATACATAACAATTTTGTGAGGCTCTTCACTTGGGGTGATCGCTAGAGAGATTGATCAGCAACCTGGGTCGGAGCAGTGTTGCGGAGTAAACGTGTCATTTAAATAAATAACACGAGAATTTCAGATCAATCTAAAATATATATACCTAACACTTATATACCTATCCACCTCATAACTATATTCCTACCTACCTTATACCTATATACCCATATGCACACTACTATTCTCCAACCGAGCAAGTCACGCCTACCCCGAAAGGGAAATGGCTTAATGGTATAATAATAATAATAATGTTTGTTCTGCAACTCTGCCCCGACCCCGGTTTGCTGACCAACCTCTCTAGCGACCACCCCAAGTGAAGAGCCTCACTAAGTCATCATGCGAGATTCCCCACTCGGGCCCATTAGTATCCAAGGTCTTTGTTTCAGGCGTCATTCACTCCAATGGCACTCTTTTTATAAATTATTTGTCGCCACACTTTTCTGTCCTGGCGTACCTCTCTAGCTTCCTTCACATCCATGCATTATTTCATGTAAGCTCTAGAATAGTTAATGTCTCAGTAAAAAAATCATTTTTCAATAAAATTCAAGTAAATGTTCAACGAAATAGTACAGTTTTCAATTAAGAAGATTAACTTTCTATCTAAAAAGATAAATTTTGTAATATATTAAAAATTTAAAGTTTAATATTGCAGTTCACTTCTTCAGGGCTTTTCACTTTTTCAGTTCACTTTTTCAGGTCAGCCCTGAAGAAGGGAACTGCAATGTGCACGAAACGTCGGCAACATTCATAGTTTCACACACGATTGAAACCCGAAAAAGCTTTAATTTAAAATTTTAAAATATTAAACTTTAAATTTTAAATTTATTACAATGAATCATCGTGAAAGCATTAAATCTATCAAGATAAATTTTCGACGAAAAATTGAACAATTACATTTTTAGTTAAAAAAATTAATTCAGTGTAAGAAAAAGGTAATTTTCTACCAAAAAGATCAATTTTCAACCAATAAGATGAATTTTCTTTAAAAATAGATGAATTTCTAACAAAGTACATGAATTTTAAACTAAATATTTGAATATTCAACTTGAGAAGATAAACTTTGAACCAAACATGTACGAGTTAAATTTTCAGTATAAAACAATTAATTTTCAACTAGAAAACATAATTTTCGACAAAATAATTGAATTTTGAAAAAAGGGTTTTTAACTAAAACGATGAATCATCAACCAAATAAATGATTTTTTAACAAAGTAGTTCAACTTCCAACTAAGTAGTTAAATTTTTAACCAAGAAAAAAAGAATTTTCAACAAAATAGTTTGAATCCTCAACCAAAACAGATTAATTTTCAACCAGATAGTTGCAATTTTTACCCACCATAATAAAATGAACTTCAACTTTAGTTTATCGACAATTCCCTAACTCTGCCAGGTTTCCCCTGATATTCCCGCACTTTCTGGAATTACCTGACCTGTAGCAACTCTGTAATTCAGAAAAGTATATGATTATTTCACTCTAAAATGTTTTTGTGAAAATATATGTATTCATTATGATATATATTTGTTTAAACAATAAATGCTTTAAATTCTATATAAATGCTCTGTTGCAGCTTGAATGTAGAGCATATTCTCGAGAGCACTTTTTCAACATAAATTCTTGGGCATTTAAGGACTCTACCCCAGGGTACGTATACACTACTATGAAAAACGCGTGACATGGGGGGAGGAGGGCAATCGAAATTGTCAGAAACAACGTTTTGTAGTACCCGAACGGTACCTGAAAGATTGATTTATGGATTTAAAAGGTAAATATCATTTTGTGCTATATATTTACAAGGTTATACGACTAACTAGAGTGTGGCACGTTAGTTAAATAAACATAACTGACAACGTATCAATTGACAGTTGTTTTTCTCCATCAAATTGTACTTGAGAGGGGGAAAGAGATTTATGAAATTCAAATATCTCAGAAAAATATGTTTCTTCTCCTTAATTGATATTACAAAGAAGTGTGATAGCATAAAAGTGCGAGTGAGATAACGAATAGTACATATATACATATACACTGAGGCATCATCTAGAGTAATCAATATTCATCATATAGTTACGCTGTTTGAGAAAAACCTCGTTTCTCTGTTTATTAGAAAAAAAATGAGGATCATTACTAATACACTGCTTTTCGTTTTAGCCATCGTCCTGAATTCTGTTGGTAAATATATCATTAAGTATATTTTTAATCGCATTTCGATTGTAGTATATTATATTTGATTAATTTCTATTTGACATTTTTTTAATATAAAACTATCGATATTGGATGCTTGGTGACCATTTTAACCATTATACCGGCTTTCAGTGTTGACTGATAAACAAATTTTGAAGATTCAAATTTTGGGAATTTTTGAACATATTACATATATAGCATCAGACGAAGGAGTAAGAAAGCAACCCCCGTAGAAAATCCTAAAAATGTTTACATTGACGTGTCTCTTACAGTTTATTTCAAGATAATTCAATATTTTGTACATTTTTATTTTGAGAATAATTCAGATATTGTATTGCGTATCAGAAAAAGTTTTACTTGTCGACCTTCAAATTTCTTCCCTTTCATAATTGTTAATGCGATTAAAAATCGTGAATTTTGTTTATTTTAAACGATTAAATAAACATCAAATTAAAATATCAAAAAGTACGTTTATTAATATTCATTCTTTTACAAAGTAATGAAAAGTATTCAGAAAAATGTCGAGAGTGTTGGATTGAAATATATTGAATCTTTTCATTACGATTTTATGGATTAAGGCTGTTGGAACGCTGTCCAAAAAAATAGCGAAATCTGTGAAGCACTGAAATTTCGTCACTAAGTTCGATAAATATATCCATACATATTTGATGTGGAATTGGTATGATCCAAAAAAATTTCGGTAAAGTAGAACTCGCATAAGTCTCACATGCATCACTGCTCCCAATTTGGCTCCCCAACTGCACTGCGCATGCGATGCATCGGTACTCCCATTAGCGGTAAATGGCGCGCTTTTTTAAAGCTATTACATGTGTGAATCAATTTTTTATAATAAATCATCATTGTGGAAATAATAACAATTAATTTTCAGATCACAAAATAATCTTCTAGAGTGCAAGGTGAAATAATTATTTGATTGTACTCTTTACAAATAAATTATTGATTTTAAATTCAAAGGAAGGAATACCTTTTTTCACCAATGTAAATTTTAAATCATTCATAATATTTTTTTGTACTTTACGATTATTATATATTGTGAAAAATTGATTTACATATTTAATCACTTTAAATGAGCGCGCGATCAAAATCCAATAGTGATGCCGTCGAGCGATATTTCCCGATCTCGACACGATTCCGACTCGATCCTGGCCTCCAGTATCGGGAGTGGATCGAGTCTGTTTTGGCTGGACTCGACTTTGGCTCGGTAAGTCGATATATCGGCTCGTGATCTTGTCGGGTTTTCGATACCCCTTCGACAGATGTGCACTTCTCACTTGAACCGAGCGGAGAGGGAAATTTGACAATGGCTTGACGTCACTCGCCCCCCCCCCTGACTCGACCACTGCCTGGTTAAACCGGTTATGGCTGGAGTGAAAATGCTGAAATTTATTTTCCCATAGTGAAGAGTTGTACTTTGGCTTAGTAGTAAATAATTTGAAACATCAAAATGCAACTCTAGACCCTCTTTCCAACCTTTATTCAATTTGAAATTGTTTTTTAATTAATAAGAATCTTTTTTTTTTAATATTTGGCAATATTGGACTGTTTATTGAAAAGGAGCCATTATAAAGCAAATATTGAAAAGTGAACAATGGTAATTTTTTTCTTTTTAAATTGTTAATTCGTGAAAAAGAGTTTTGTACTTTAATGCTCAATTTGTAATGTTTTTCACTTCAGATTTCATTAAATTATATAATTAACACATTTATTGATTCATTCTTCAATTTCGAGAATTACAATCTACAAACGATGGCGTGGATACATATTTGTTGTGCAGAAATCTTTGAAATATTCTATTTATACAAGTTTTTTCAACAATATAGTAAAATTTTCCACCAATGATATGTATGTATACCATTAAGCCATTTCCCTTTCAGGGTAGGCGTGACACTACCCGATTCGGGTAGTGTTTCTAGGTGGATAGTTTCTTGCAGTAAATAACTACTACAAGTGTGGGCTCACCACACCCACGATGTGCCAACGTGCCGCAGTATTCTCGAATGGTCACCCATCCAAGTACTAACCGCGCCCAACGCTGCTTAACTTCAGTGATCTGACGAGAACTGGTTTTTTTCAGCGTGGCATGGCCGTTGGATCAAGTTGATTAATCAGCATTTTTTGACTAACGGTTCTGGTTTTAACAAAAAATAAAAATAATAAATTCCATTTTGCGTTCAAACTATGCAAGATACGAAAAACATTAATTTGCAAAAATAACGCATCAATAAAAGATTTATCAATTTGTCAAAATTGTTTTTTGATAGGATTCGTATTTTTTGTTTTAATCGGAAAAATGAAAAAATTAAATTTTTGGAAAAACGACATAAGCTACAAAAAAACAGACAAAAGGTGTTTACCCAAAAAAGTAGTTTTTGTTTTAATTGTAATCAATAACATTAAAAATAAAAAATAAATGAATGTATAGAAAAACGACACAAGATGCAATAAAATGTTCAATAACAAAATTGTTTTTGTTTTTGACAGGATGCGCACTAATATGTAGGATAATTCTCAATGAAAACGTAAATAGTTGAATTTTCAATAAAAGATGGAATGGTTAAATTGTTACTTCAGAAAATTAATTTTTGACCTAAAAAAAGAGTTTTCAACAAAATAGTTACATCCTCAACCAATAAAATAAAATTTTAACCAAGTAGTTCAAAAATCAAGTATTTGAAGTGAAGAGGTAAATTTTCAAATGAAAAAGATTAATTTTCTACCGAAAATGAAGGTGTTACATTTTCAATTAAAAAAAAAATTTTTACTTAAAAAAAAAAGTTGAATTTTCAAGTAAAGAAATTACTTTTCAAATAAATTGATGAAGGTTCATTTGTAAACAATAAAACTTAATTTACAACAATGCGCTTCAACTGTCAACCAAGAAGTTGAATGTTCAGCCAAGACACTTAATGTTACACCAAAAAGACAAAAAGAATAAATTTTTAGTCGAATTTTCAAATGAAGAGATTGATTTTTAGCTAAAATGATGAATGTTCAACTTGACTACTTAGATTTACAGTCATGAAATAAATTTCAACCTGAAACCAACGATTTGTCAACAAAATAATTCAATTTTTTACGAATTAATTTATTTTCCCAAAAATACCAATTTTTAACAAAGCACATGAATTTTTCACCAAGTAATTACATGTTTAAGAAATTAGTTCAGTTTCAATCAAAACGATGCATTTTCAAGCTTTTTTAATGAATCTATCAATATTCATATTACTTATAAGCATTATTTTTGGGAGAATAATTAACTGATTATTATTATTTTCTCTCGGTTTCCCACCAAGAAGATGAATTTTCATCAACAAATCAAATACTTTAATTGTCAGGAAAAGAAAATTAATTTTGATTTAAAAAAAACAATTCTCAACAAAATAGTTCTATTTTCAACCAAATCCTGTTCAACTAAAATCCAGAATGTTTCCAGAAAAATGAATTTCCAACCAAGTAGTTGAATTTTTAACTACAAAGGCTAAATTTTCAACTAAAAATGGAATAGTTCAACTTTCAGTTTCAAAAATTGAGTTTCAACTAAACAAGTCACTTTAAATGGTTGAAATCTTCGAAATGTTCTACTTCTACACATTTTTTATTGTAAAGTACGTGTACATGCGACAGCATTTGAATGAAACAATTCCGAATGAGAAATGTGATGAACTTTAATTTATAACGTTAATGATTTAACGTTTTAATGATTCTTTATTTTCCTGATTCTTTTCTTATTATCTATTCTTTATTTAATTTCTTTATGTATAATTTGTCAATAAAATAAAGAAATATTAATGCATGGCAACCTTTTTTCTTTAAGTATCATTGGCGATATGATTTCCGCAAGTTCAAAAGAAAAAATATAGTCCAAGCAGGCACAAGAGCGCCGACAAGTAAGGGTTTCGTAGCCAGTTAAGACGTTAATGCAAAAATATTTTCAAACTTTGTGAAAAAAATTTTTAGAACAAAAATTTGGATTAAAACACAATTTGATAAAAAAATAAGGTTTTGAAACGAAATTTTGAAAAAAATAATTTGTTGAAAAAAATGTGTGAAAAAAGTTTGTTGAAAAAAAATTTGTCTGCAAAAAAATTTTATGAAAAAAATTTGTTTGCAAAAAAAATTTATGAAAAAAATAATTTTTGGAAACAAAAATTATTGGAAAAACATTTTGGCGCTCGAAAACGCCTACATTTGTTTATATAATTTGTTCATAAAATGAAAAAATATTAGCGCTTGGCAAAATTTTTTTAGACAACATCATTGGCACTATAATTGTAACAAGATTAAAAGAAAATTTGATTTCGTTTCGCTTACAAACGCCTAAAATGTGCATTTGTTTATATATTTTGGTTAGGAAATAAACAAATATCAACGGATGGTAAATCTTTTTCAGAAAACATCATTGATAATGTAATTACAACAAGAGTAGAAAAATACATTGGTTTCTGCCTATTAATGTCTGCGATGTACATTATTTTGTTTATACAATTTGTTTATAGAATTGATTAATAACATTCAGTCTTGAATTTTGATGGCCACGTATCATCCAAACAATAAAAGCCAGCAATTTTAGAGCAGGAAATTAATTTGAAAACAAATATTTCTTCATGTCGATTATTTATTAATAAAATTTCCTTTTAACAATTAGCTTTTTAAGGTAACAATTTTTTTCTTCTTTCTTATATCGTTGTGCATTGAATCCAAATGACTTGAAGTATAAGAAAAATTGTGTCTAGGCGATAAAACAGGAAATGCAAGAAAACGACACTTTTCGCTGTTTGCATTAAGAAAAAAATTAAATAAACAAGAAAATAAAATACCCACTCACAACGTTTTGTAGGAAATTTGGTCCTGAATTGTTAAAAAAAATGATCTTAAATCGGTGCATTATTGCGTTCTAAATGTCATTTTTAAACCTCGTTTTTCATTTCACCCCACTGTGGAACGCTACATCACAGACCCACATCTGGCGAAGGAGTATCGAAAACCCGACTCGGTCCCGAGTCGATATATCGCATTCCGAGCCAAAGTCGAGCCGAGAGAAAACCGATCACGGGTATCGAAAACCCCCCAGGTAGCCACCGTGAATATCACGTTAAAGTCACGCGTGATATTTCACGTATCATTTCGGTGTGATGAGCTCCCAGATAACAATATGCGCACACGGTGCCACGCACGGTGCAGGCATGAATGCGAATAAATCGTCACGCGTGTCACGCAGTTCACCAAACAGATGTGTCCGCATATGCGTGGCATATGCGTCGCACGTCGTGCGAGTCGCACGCGTGTCGATGATGTGCATCCCTTCTGCAAAGATGGTTTTTAAACGATCCCAATCGTGTCTATCCTTTCTTTCTAGAAGGGCATGCTAAACCTGCAAATGATTTTATGCTTTTTTATGTTTTTTCATATATACACGTG